>CANUEY010486745.1:0-39016 GCA_948099555.1 Croton setiger | reverse complement strand
CCCGATGATACAATTTTCAAAATAGAGGGACCTCAGAGTACATTAAACCAACCCTAAACTCAAAAATAATTACCCCTAAAAAATATGAGTTTCTAATTTTTGTTAATTTATCCAAATAAAAGTATGAGTTTTCTAATTTTTTGTTAATTTCTCAAAATAAACACTAAATTTTTTTAAACTCTTTTTAATTTTTCGGAAAAGTTAAATTTTCCCTTCTAATTTTTAGACTTGTGTAGGATGATTAAAATATAAATATGTAATTATTTAATAAAATATTAATTGAAATAATAAATAATTACTGCAGTGATAAAATGTGAATGGTTGTGCTTTTATAATAAAATATGTTCACGTCAAAATAAAACATTATAGTGGTTTGGTGCAGTTGGTTATTATATTGCTTTATTTACTAAAGGTCAAGGGTTCGAATCTCACAAAAGTTAGGGACTTACGAGTTCGTTACGCCAAACCACAGGAACCCGAAAGTAATTACCCCTTTTGTAAAATAAAGCTTTTTGTTTTTTTTTTATTTCATTTTATTCAGGAAATTATTTATTTTTCCAAGTTATTTGTTGTTTTTTCATAATTAAAACTGAAATGGGACAATTTTACGAAAAAGGATTTAATTCACCTTTTTAGGTTGTTTATTGAGGGGGAAATGGGCTTTTGAAATGAAACTCGATGCTTGTGAGCAGTCAATTTGAATCACATGGGTTTGGCATAAATGTGGACGAAGTTATGTCTGACACTACAGTCGGGCCCATTTTTCATGTGATACTCTGACATACTCTAGCCCAAATCCGTCGTACAACACTCATCGCTGATAATTCTAAAAATATTATGGTCTGCAAACACTTTATAATTTTAGTTCAGTTGGTTAGCGCACTCGTCTTGTTAGCAGGATTTCTCGAATTCGACGTTTAATAAAAGCAGAACTTATTTTTTATTAATTTGTTCCATCTTCAAAGCCTGAATAGCCATTTTTCATGTTTTTATTTCCTGTTTCTGTGATTAATCTTGTCACCAGTAGCCGTTTTTCATGTTTTTATCTCCTGTTTCTGTGATTAATCTTGTATTGACAGTTCAATTATATTATGGATTCCATCCAAAAAAAAAACCCCTCAGTAGCCATTTTTCATGCACTTTTCCCTGGAATGTGATACGTGAATCAGAACAGATTTGGTCCTTATTATGAATGCATTGATTTAGTAGAGAGAGTTTCGCAAATACTTTCCACCACTTTTCATGACAACAGCAATATTTAGAAAATTGTCTTGCCAAGTTTATTGCTAAATACTTGCCAGTTCCTAATCTTTTGAATATCTATACAGCACAAAGGAGCTTCGGAAAGTTGTACAAATCTAGAACAGTAGTTCTAAACCAGATATCTGAAATAGTTCTTACATTTACAATCGAAAATTTGCCAAAGAGAAACAGAGATCACCTCATCAGACTAAATTTGGTGTGAAGGCGAACTAGTTGAAACCAGACGAAAAAAGCATTCTGCTTTCACTTCATATATCCAGACCTATCTATTCATTTATTCATATTTATAAGAATACAGTATATTAAGATTTCTTTTTCTTTTTCACTGTATGGGATGCATTTTTTCTAGCATCCTTCTAGATCTCGCCACCTCAGATAAACCAAGCCTGCACGATAATGAGTGTAAGCTCCAGCCACTACAAATATATGAAATAGTTGGTGGCTGTGCCCTGCTATGTCAAATTTCCCAGGCATCCATCGTTCCGGAATCCTTGTAGCATAAACCAATGCCCCAATCCCATATAAAACTCCCATCAGTACTTCGTATCCAGTTGTGTGGAGTGCCTCAGGCTGATGCCAGAACAGGATAAGCTTATGCAGTATTGGTAATATCCCAGACAAGCCCATCCCAGAGAAGAGACAAGCTCGAATGGTGCGGAACTCGGGTGTTTGAAATGTTGGCAAGAGAGAGACCAAGATCGTGGTGATACCCAAAATGGTAATGAATCCCATGTAGAGGTTGCAGAAGAAAGGGTTGCACATGAAAGAGTAGTAAACGGGTGGATAAAAGGAGGTAGATATGAGGGCTGCAATGCCTGCATAGTCAAGCCTAAGCATAATGTATGACATGCGCTCCGAGTGGCAAGACAGTAGATGGCATATGCTGCTGGCTAGCATGCAAAACATTGCCCCACCCATAAAAGCAAAAAAAGGCCATCTTGTTATAGGCCTCACCAACAGGGGAGCTATCATGTTTACCACATCTTCCTTCATGCTCCGCTGCATTCGGTCATAGAACCACAGAATTAGCTGCAGATATTTTGATGTAAAAGAAACAAGCTAAATGCTAAGTATAAATAAATATAACCACCACACCACACTTGCAAACAGTGAACAGATATCAACTACTTATAATACATCCTCAAAAGGATAAGGAAATGTTTACACTCTGGGGCCTGAAGAAACAGCTTCTGACAAATTATCATAGAGAAGTGAAATTTTCCTTTACAACCATGTACACATGAATCATGAATGATAACATGTGGCAAATTCACATCAGCAAATAGAGGCACTACTACATAGAATCAACACATACAACCTTATTAACATTATTATGAAATAGTTCCTGCAGCAAGTATACAGGGACCTACGTTATTTTTACAAACCATATGCTAAATAACACAAGCATCAATATCCAATGTGGTATCCCCAAGACCCCAGCAAGCAGCAATCTCTCCCACAACCCCACCCTACCACCCAAAATCTCTCTATCTCTCTCTGCTATTATTCTACCATCAACATACCTACATAATTCAGAAAGTCAAAAAAGGGAAAAAAAAAGAGAGCAAACAAAAGAAAAGAAAAACTATAACAAATGCCTAAAGAACATATCAAAATTAAATTTGTTCATATTGAATGGCTAATCTCCAAATGCAATTTCAGTGCTATTCTCAACCGCGAAATCATCCATCTGGTTTCAACCAATATAAAATCAAATCATATGTATATGTGTGATCAAACAACAATTCTGAAAATTAGTTAACTATTGATTCTTAGCATCATCATGTAATATCTGAAGTCGAATCAAGTTAGGTTCTTCTAATATGATAAACACCT
Organism: Croton setiger; assembly: GCA_948099555.1. Classification (NCBI taxonomy): domain Eukaryota; kingdom Viridiplantae; phylum Streptophyta; class Magnoliopsida; order Malpighiales; family Euphorbiaceae; genus Croton; species Croton setiger. Next base: position 35,917 of record CANUEY010486745.1, on the reverse strand, counting down.
TTCCCTTCAAAATAAGGAAACCTAACATAAATAGTTATGACTTCTCTAGATGCCATTTTCCTTATCATTATCATTTGTTCTCTTCAACAACCCAGTCTGGGACATAAACATGCATCTAAATATCAAGTCTATAGAAGCGCTAGAATTTTCTTTCTTTTTTTTTTTTTGAAGTAATTTTTTTAAACAAAGATACTCTGAATCTAGAGGGGAAGGGAGAACACGGACCGAATCCAAACACTGAGGCTTGGTAAGGGGAGCACCTACCACCTTGTCCACGGAAATGTGGATAACCTAAGCACTTGGTTCAGTAGAGGGGCAGCTTAACCACTACGCCAACCTTTTACCACTTTTTGAAGTTAATTTAGTTTTAAGCTTTAACAAAGAACATTCAGGTAAAAATTTAAAGAGAGAATTTCCATGGCGAAGTATTCGAATTCAGTGCAAGGGAATAAATGAACAGTAGCACCAGAAATAGCAACCCCGCCATAAATGAGCCAAAATGCCAAAAGGTTAGATAAAAGCTGTCCACACAATATAGCTGATGGATTAATTGTTAAATCATCCACCACATTAATCAGATGTGTAAAACTAAAATTGCAAAATGCATTAAAGAAAAAGAGCCTCACCAGAACACAGACATCTGTGTGATTGCCACTGGAGAATCGATCTGGCAAACAATTATACAAATGATCCATGATATGCCATCCTGAAAGCAAATCCATGGAAGGCCATGTAGTCTTTAATTCCTCCCTAAGTCTTTGCATGGTGGGTAAAGAAGGGAGGCATTCATGCAGTCTATGCAAATCAGCTTTCAACACATCTGGAAGTTGTAAAGAGTGAAGATCAACAACCTTTGGAACTTTCATGACCGTGTATATGGTCAGGGAAAGAAAAAGGAAGAATCCAATCAAATGCCTGCAATGAACATGCTATATTGTTAAAAGACAAGTCAAAAAATTGAGCACAACTTTCTCCACTATTGTTCATGTCCCTAAATTAAAGATAAATTTAAGAAAGAAAGCTCAAAACTTTAAAATTTGCTTTTACCATTAACATGTCACACACTAAACATCTTTGCAAATCAATAAAAAAAAGTTTCAACTTTTAACTTTTTCAGCAACCCGGCATTGCACTTGTGCTACTTATGGCTATTTTAATTGTAAAAGTTGAGCAATAAACATTCTACAGACAACACAGAACCAATAAATCCTAATATGGCCTACATCACTTAAATGTAAAGTGAAAATCAGGAAACAAAAGAAAATTGCAATAAAGGGGAAAAGGAAAACTCACGTCCAAACATTTAAAGTCTCGTTGTGGATAGTGAAGATGCTCAGCAAAATCTGCTTCAATGGCCATTCAGATCTGTAATGGCCAATAATATACTCATTGTCTCTCAAATAGCCAGGCAAACAGTGATATTCTACTAATTGGTACTTCACTTTCTTCCATAATCTCTTCCCTTTACCCTCCTTTGAAATTTTCATTTCATGATTCTCCATCGTTTCTAACATAGTGTTCGTGACTTCATGGATTTTCTTTCCAGTCTCCATCTGTGATAACATATACACCAATTACCCAGAAATTTTTTTTCTTAAAAAAAAGAATAGAATCATCTAAATTCAATATTTAACGATTTTGGAATTCAATTGAAAAATTAAATAAAAGATGCATTGATTGCTTGCAGGGTTGTTAACAATATTGATTGTAAATTTCGATTATCGATAAAATAATCATCTCATTACACGTCAAACTTATTCAAAAGAAAGGCGAGTAATAACACAAAGCAGAAAGGAAATAGAAATGGTACCTGGAATTGAAGAATCACCAACTGAGAAGAAAACCCAAATGGCGGTTCTTCAGATGGAAAGATTAATTAATAACAAAATAGGGATGGGTTTTGTTTGGAAAGCTATAAATAGAGATAGGTTTATGCTGATTAGGAGGCTTATTTAAAGATTAGAAACACAAGAAAAAATTTTTAGGCCTCGAGCTTAACGATGAGGTGTATCGTAACTCTTAAATATAAAGATGAAGAGGCAAAAGAGAGAGCGAGATAGAAGTAGAATATGCTGTTAAGCAGATGCGGTGATGCCAAAGATGGCTTCCTTCAGCAATCATAAATGTTTAAATTTGCCATAGATGTCTTTTCCGTTTGCGGATTTGGTACGTCTTTTATACGTATAACACGTATAAAAGCACAAGATAACATTGGCTTCCTAAAAAATAAGCCTTCTTCTAATGTTCTGTTTATAAAATCGTTTCTTTAAAATTACTTGACAATAATGTTTTATATTATTAATATCCTATTTCAAAATTCCTATTAATATTTGATTTCCTATTTCAATTTAAAGTTTATTGGCATATTATAATTAGGGGTGCAAAATATGTTACGGCAAACCAGATCCAACATAATTAACATAGAAAATAGGTAGGTTAAGGTTGAGTTTTAATGGAACAACATCACGGTTAACACGATACGCTAGAATACGAAATTAAATGGGTTAGGTTGCTGTGAATATTCAAATTTTAAGGCTCGGAAAGTTAGTTTTTCTAAACTGCAAACAGTCTTGCCGGATCGGGAGATATCCGAAAACTACCCCGGAAGTATGCCTTCATTATACTAGCAATGTTCGGAAAAATGTTTCATCCTCCTAGGAACCATCATTATAGTCTCCTACTCAATTGGTGTAGTTGTGTCTGTCTGGTCTTCAGTCCACCCCTTTAGTTGACCTAGCAGCAAGTTCTCCTTTGGCTTCTCAATTGGCCAAACAATTTTAACGAACCAAGCTCAATACTTAGGAGAAGTTTGAACTTATAAAGGATCTGGTAAAGGCCAGATCATGCAATGATCCCTAACCCAAGTCTGAAGAACAGCACGGGTAACTCTAGCAGTGATTGGTGTGTCGAAATCAAGTCTTGTCTCAATGGGGATAGTTAATCCCCATTTGCCGCAAAACTCTTGAAGCAGTATAATAAGTACTGTGAGTAAGGCTTAAGAGATAAACCTTGGTATGCTCAAAGCTCATCTAGATGAAGTGGATCATGTTATACTAATAAATGTACCATCTTACTTTATTGGGACTTAACTTCATCAGCCAGAAGGCCTACTTATCAATTGAATTCTTACTGATGAGCACTTGCGCATTCTATACTATGATGCATTATAAGGAATGGTAGCAGGAATGACAACCACCTGAAGACGGTCTTTCAGCCATACTTATAATAGATCCTTTTTATTAGTAGGGAAGAACGGAAAAGAGAAGAAAAAAAGGAAAAGAAAGAGGAGAAGAAGAAAAGAAAAACAAACCTAAGTAATGATTTAGTGACAGTCCAATCCTCAAAGCCCAAGGCAACTCTATCCAAGCTCCGTAAGGTCTCCGCTAGCACAATGCTGCCTATATAGTTCATCTCCTTCATCTATCTAATCATGGGGCAGAATCGCAGATCTCCAAAACCTAGATCCTTGTTAAATAAGAACCCAGCTAACAAGTAGAAAACGAAGGTTCTCATCCTCAGCCTCATTCACTCGAAATCCTCAGGATTTACTTCTAAAAACTCATCAATTAGGGATGTCAGAATCACTTTCTACCCTTCCACTACTATCTCTTGAGCTTGCGGCCTTATGAAATGAAACAGACCCTAGAAGGATCTTAGATAGTCGATCCTAATTTCATGTCTAACAAATGGACCATTAGGATCACATCCTACAAAATTTCTTCAAAAAGAAGACACATTTCTTCCATCATTGCTCCAAAGCAGAAGACGTGGGCTTTAGGGTTCTAAAATCTAATACATTGCCCTTAAGAAATCTCAATCCACTATAACCCCTCAAAGTAGTCAAAGGAACTGTTATCGCTCGCAGCGGAAAACTGGTTTGAGTTCATTTTCAATTCGCAGCCAAATTCTTGCCCAATTTCAAACTTTGAATTTTTTAACAAAAAGCGGTGATAAAACATTTTGCGCGATGCTAAACTAGTCGATCTTAAAAATTTTGAGTTGTCATCCTTCGGGACTCATTTTAATTTTTGAGAAAATTAATCCAATGTTATAAAAAATTTGACTCCATTTTATTTAAAAAAAGGTAAGGTCTGGAACTCAGATTTTCTGGGTAGGAGGTTTGGGTACTCCAATTGAAATTTCTTTTCAATTGACGCTCAAGTTTACTGGCCTCTAATAAACCATTTTTATTTTCCAAACTTAAGTTTTTATCAATTACGAAAAGCCTTTTGGTTTTTCTAACGATATTTCTGATTTGGTGATTAAAAATCGTTCGCACAAACACAAAATTGAAAACAGTAAAGTACAGAAGTAAATTGTATAAATTAAATCGTCCACCCGTTAAATCTAATTATTCTTTCTCCTTAAGAGAAAATTATTATATTTTGGTCCTAAGTAATTACATTCTACCCAATTGCATCCCAAATAATTAATTTATACCCCAAAATACCCCATAAACATATAACATTACATTTTAAGACAATCATGCAAAATTAAACAAATGCACCCTAGGTTATGGCAATTTACAAGTTGGTTCCTAAATTTTTGGAGAATTGTTAAATAGTCCCTAAAACATGCAAATTTCTAAAATAGTCCAAAAATATTACAAAATAATACCTAACAAGCAAAAGTACTAAAAATATACCTTAAATATGTAAAATTGCATTTAGATCCCTAAACATGCCAACATTACAAAATTGCCCCTCTAGACATATTAAAATTCAGAATCAGTCTTTATCATGTGAAATTATCAAAACAGAACCTAAAACATGATAAACTCACAAAAGATCCTTAGAATAAGCCATAATTGTGAATTGATACATTAAGTATCCAACAATTTAGAAAACAGTCCCCAGGGCACCAAAAATGACCTAAGCAGTCCCTATAAACATGAAAATTATGCAAATAGTCCCTTATAGCATGAACCTACCCAAAATAATCCACCCTCATGCAAAATTCTCGAACAATCCTCACAAACATGTACAAACTATGTAAACAATTCTCAACATATAAGAAATACTCAAAAGAGTCCAAGAATTGTGCAAAATCTCATACTTAATCCTTAACTATAGGAATGTGTACATATTGGTAGGATACAAGTAGTAATCACATCGTAAGGCCAAAATGATTGAGGACCAGAAATTGGTTCTGTCTTAGCAGGCTAAGACGAAAAACCTAGGCACAAAATGAGGCCATAAGTGTTTAAGCATGTACTAGGGGTAGATTGAAAGTAGCAGAAGTAGAAAGTGGAAACTAAGAGAAGCAATAGAAGTAAGGACTCCCTAAGCATGAGTAGACTGGACTGAAAACTTTCAACACAGTAGTTAAACATGCATGGTTTGCATACTCAAACTCAGCCAAACTTTAACATCACATCCTAGGCAGCAATAGGGAATGTAACAACAATTCAGAAAAATCAGATATTCACAAGCCTAACACACAACAGAAACTGCTTTTTGGACTTTGAACAATATAATAGAACTTGTAATGAATTTTGATGATGACCATAAACCTATGACAGCAATAGTGAGCATAACAACAAAACATAAAACTACCTGTCCAATAATCAACAGAAGTAGGATGGATTTCTAAGTTCAAACAGAAAATGGAGGCCACAATAATTAAAATGCAAATTGAAAGCAAATTGGAAACAATAGAGACAAGAATATGACAAAAGAAAAAATATACAACAAGAGGCAGAAAGCAACATGAGCTCAGCAGTAGTTCCATAATAGAAAATGATAACAGGATAACACAATATTTATCAAATCACATCCAAGCATAAGCATAACTAGAATTCAATGTGGTTCCAAATAAAATTAGACATATTTAGCAGAAAGTTAAATAGGAATTAAAAATGAAATTACCTCAGAATTAATCTCAAACTGCAATTGTGAATTCCAGAATCCCTTACACTTCTCAGAGTTCCTCAACATAAAATTTTGTTTGAACAAAAGATTTTAGGGCTAATTGGTTTTTAATTTCGAATCAATTTTGAATTAATAATCCAAATTACCCTTTAAGAATCAGAAACAAGAAGATTTCTAGGAATCCCCAAATCTAAGAATCCTAATTCTGAAATTCCTTAATTTCATGAATTCCCAATTATCCAAAAAAATCGAAAACCCTAGAATTGGTTTCAGGACTTACTCTTCTCTCTCTCAATTGTTATCTCCCTCAACTTCTTCTTTTAATTTCGTTTATGTCTTTTTAAAAATCTCCCCCTCATTTAGAATTGTTTCTGCTTCCTTTTTGTAAGCCAATGCCCTTTTTCTTTTGCTGCATCCCACGCGTGTATGACATCATTGACCAAAACCGAGCATCATACATGACATCATTATCGGCATAAGTGCATTTTTATGTTTCTTTCCGTATAAACATCATTTTAATATGAGATTTCTTATGTGCTAAGAAATTATATATATATATATATATATATATATATATATATATATATATATATATATATATATATATGTTTAGGAAATTAATATATGAATAAAAATAAGTTTTAAAACTTGTATACAATCGATATACGTAAAAGGGAGAACTACTAGGGTTTTGGTCGACGCGACTGAAGAAGAAGAAGAAGAAGAAATGGGAAAAATTCGTGCATGAGATACCTTAAGGGAAAGCTTGGAATTGGTTCAGGGGAGTTTTTGGCGTCGAGGGGTGGTTGAAAAACCGAGAAAAACAGCTGGAAAAGCCTCGGCACAGTTCTGTGAACAGTAGCCGCGCGGGCTACTGGTTGAAGGTAGAAGATGAACCAAAACGGCATCAAGCGCTGCGTTTTAAGGAATTTTTCCCCCTTACCCGAACTTGGTAAATTTACATTTTGGTCCTTAAAATTTATAAATTATGCAATTTAGTCCTTCTAGGAAACTTTCAATTGTTAGTTCTACCGAATTTAAATTCCGGCAGACTTCATTTTGGTCCTTGAAGTTCTGGTGCATTTTTAATTAAGTCCTTCAGAACTTTTAATTGTTTTCAATTAGGTCCTTACTCCTGAATTGATTTATAAATATTACAAATTGTCCTCTGAACTTGCTACCAGACTTCAATTGAGCCTTTGAAAACTTTAAAACTTATTTAATTGAGTCCTTTTGGTTTGATTTGAATTTATTTTTATAAATTAGACTAATTGGTTAATAAATAATTATAAATATTGTTAAATAAAATTAGTATATGATAAATTGAGTTTGAAATTAAAAATAAATAGCATTGATAATTATTTTTAATATAGTAAACATATGTTATAAGTTAAAATTCAAATGAAATAGAAATATTTTATAAATGTAATTAATATGATAAAAGAGAATAAGTGTTAAATCATACATATTGTTATATATGAACTATAATGAACAAAATTTAATTATTTTATACATGAAATTATATAGGAACATCAAATATAGGAGGGGAGCGGGTGAAATAACCTAAGACCCGACTTTGCTCGCGAATAAGAGGTAAATATAAACTTACATACATTGTTTGAAATGAATTTTTCATGATAATTAATGTTTATGAACTTTAATTGTTTGGACCATAACTGAAGTCTGGTCAATTGAACTTATTGTTATTGAATATATGATATTTAATTGCATGGATCGGTACTGAAGCCAATCACTTAATGTTTATTGATAATTATTATATATTGATTTATTTGCTTGGATCGGTACTGAAGCCCGATTATCTGATATTTATTGACATTGAATATATATATTAATTTATTTTCTTAGATCGATACTGAAGCCAAATCATCTGATATTTATTGACATTGAATATATATATTGATTTATTTGCTTGGATCGATACTGAAGCCCAATCATCTGATATTTATTGACATTGAATATATATATTGATTTATTTGCTTGGATCATTACCTGAAGCCTGATCATCTGATATTTATTGACATCAAATATATATATTAATTTATTTGCTTGGATTGGTACTGAAGTCTGATCATCTGATATTTATTGACATTGAATATATATGTTGATTTATTTGCTTGGATCGATATTGAAGCCCGATCATCTAATATTTATTGACATTAAATATATGTATTAATTTATTTGCTTGGATCAGTATTGAAATTCGATCATCTGATATTTATTGACATTGAATATATATATATATATATATATATATATATATATATATATATATATATTGATTTATTTGCTTGGATTGGTACTGAACCCTGATCATTTGATATTTATGACATTGAATATATATATTGATTTATTTGTTTGGATCGTTACTGAAGTCTGATCAATTGATATTTATTGCCATTGAATACATATAAGTTTATATGTTTGGATAAGCATTGAAATCCAGCCATTTGAATATATTTAAATTGAGATAAAAATACATACGATTTTGTAGGCGTCATATAAACGTATTCTTACAAGACTTAATAAAGGAGTTGTGGTCATCTTGACCCGTATTTCAAAGTTTCACAGGCGAGACTCATGGGTCAATATATGATTTTACAAATGAGACCTACAGGTTGTCATATGAATTACAAATGGACCTTCGGGTCACACAGTATTTTGCTACTAGCCAGCCATACGGGCCTTGGGTCATATTTCTTACTGGCTAGCCACTTGTTATTTGATATATAAAATTCCCGACCGATGAATCTCCGGTCAATATATAATCATACGGATCTTGGGTCATACTTGTATTTGTTACTAGTCAGTCATATGGGCCTTGGGTTATATTTGTTGCTAGCTAGCCACTTGTCATTTGATATATGAAATTTCTGGGTAGTACTTGGCTTGATGAGTCACAACGTAATTAAATGGAATCATATGTCATAAACATATGCATATTGATGTATCTTGATTAGTATTATGGAATTATGTTTTATTATTGTTCTAACCTATTATAGCTCACAAATCAAATGGAATCATACGACATAAGCATATACTTTTTTATATCTTTGGTTATTATTATAGAATTGTGATTTATTCCTACTTTAAAATAGTTCTAGTTTATACTTGCTTAGTACGCAACTCACCAATTCGTAAATTTATGATTTTAGGTTCTTGTTTGCAACTAACGACGTCAGTTTCATAATCATTTTTCATGGGTCAGTCAGTTGAAGCCTAAAGCCTCTCTCCCTCATTCTGCATTACATATAGAGTTTTAAGATTAGTCTATATTAAATATTATGTAAATTGTAGCATTATGGTTTGTTATAGTTGTTTGAACATAGTTACGTATTTTGTAAAATATAAATGGGGCATGGAATAAGTTGTATAAAAATCATAATGATTGATACATGACATACTATATGTAAGATAAAAAAATGGTCTGTTATAAATGACGCATATAGGTATAGGGTTGCTACAACATACGAGCCCCTCTAGTCTTTCCAAGTTTCCCTTTTTCTTCTTCTTTCCTTTGGATCTCTCTCCTAAATCAACTATGAACCCCTTCCTTTTCTTCTTCGAATCAAAACCCAAGGGCCTCGACCAATCCCTTTTTTCTTCCTCTGGCATGGGTTGGAGTAATTGAGGTGGTGGTTGAATGTTTTCCTTCTTTGTCTTCGTTTTCGTCCACCTTTATTCCCAATCCCTTTCAATCTTCTTCTTTCGTCTGTCTGCTTCTGCATCTTTCTCTGTCTCTCTGCCTCTTTCCCTTTCTCTCTTTATTTTCTATTTCAAACTTTCTACCCATCTTCATTTCTTGTGTCCCCATTCCAATTTGATTTTGTTTTCTGTTTTGTGTTTTATATCATCATATTAAATCTAGCCCTACTATCTACCCTGATATGTTTGCGCATAGTCTACTAATATGAGCTTAACTCTTCCATCATAACTCTAAATGAAAATATTTCAATTTCAATTGTTAGCTAACATATAGAGGTATAAAATTTCTTCACTATATCCAATTATGTCAATAAGATAGTCAAAAATTGAGTTGAAGTTGCAGGTCAGGTTATGTCTAGACTCAGATTTCATATTGCACACCCAATACAATTTCGATCATATCTTTTTCTCTATAATTCCAATTAGGGTGATTCCAACTCTCATGGCTAGCTAACACGTAATGATAAAACTAAGTCCTTTATATCACCTTCTAATTATATTGTTATTTATGGTTAATTTCAAGTTAAAGTGACAAGTTCTGCAATTGTCCTATTCTAATAACTTATATTACAAATAATTGTACTCACATATCAACACCCTTAAAATCTTAACTTCATTTCAAATCAACAATCTTAACACTTCTATAATGAATTGAACAATTAATATCAATATATTCATCAAATTCAATCAATTGAAAACACGTAATTTGTTAAGAAAGAAACCTAAATGGAAAAGCTATCAAAAGTTAAAGTACCAAACCTTAATTCTCTTTATTTCCCCCTTTTATCCTCACTTCTCCTCTTGTTTTCACCTTCCTTCTTGATTTTCCACTTAATTACCTAATGAAACATAAATCCTACGATGAAGAAAAACACTTATTTCAACATTTATTTACAAACTAATGCTTGTTTTTACACCTATTTTTAAGCTTTACATGCTACTAATTTAATAAACTTTATCATCTTATCAACTTCTATAAATCTTAACATGTCATCCTCTTTTATTCCTATTTTTCTTTCAAATAACAAGTGAAAATGATAAACAAAGTGTAACAACCTCTCTTATATCTATACGTTATAAAACATGTCATTTTTTTATATAACATATTAACCAATTTTAATCACATTAAGCATTAAACATATCCATAAGCAATAACAATGAACCAATTTCAAACTTAACAATTTACAAACCATAATTTACATATAACCAAATAAGTTATACAAAACTATTTACCTTTAAGTCTAATGAATATATCGATTCATAATTTACATGCCAAAAATATAACATTATGCTAATCAAACAAAACATGTAACCAAAAACTATATGCAGCATATACATATGACGCGGTAGGAGGGAGAGAGACCTAGGCTTCAACTGTACTGACTTGTGCATAGGCTGGTGAAGCGTCGGACTTCACTCAGACCGTAAACTTGAAAATACAATTTGCGATTTTGATGAGTCGCATACTCAGCAAGTGTAAACCAAAGCAATTAAAGCAAGCATATAATTCAATTTATCATAATTAAGCAAAACAACATGATTCCAGCTCATAAATATCATTCAAGTTCATAGCAATATCATAAGATGCATAGTGACATGATATTCCATTTTCTTTCTTTGTGACTCATCGACCAAGTGTTGCCCCGAAAATTTCACAGAGTAAGTATCCATAGCTGGCCAGTAACATATAGATCGGAATGATTCTTTGTTCATTTCATATTCATATAGTGATCCGAAGATTAACCTGTAGCTTATAAAACTCTGATGATCATCCTTGTAACATAATATGACCCGTAATTCCATCCGTCAAATCATATAGAAACCGTAGGTTTCTTTTGTGAAATTTGCAAACACTGGCTACGATGATCACAACAGCCTTATTTAAGTCATGTGAAAATGCATTTACATAGCATATATCTCATATAATCATATTTTATATAATCCAATGATCGGGCTTCAATACCGGTCCAAACAATATATATATCAATAAACAATTCATAATACTGGTCGGATTTCAGTACCGACTTAGGAATCAAAACAACATTTATCAATTATCAAACAATTCCAATTGACCAAGTTTCATTACCAGTCCAAACAGTTGAATAAAATCATATAATATCAATTTCATATATATCAAGTGACTGAGCTTCAGTACCGGTCCAAACAGTTCAATAATAGCATATTTGGCAATTCACAGTATCACAATCAAACATATAAATAAATGGGTTTACACTTACCTTACTGCTACGAGTTAGGTTGGGCCTCGGGTTGCTTACCCCGTGTCCCTCTAAAACTCGATGCTCTTATAATGCATATCATAGCAAAAATATTTCATTTATCAAATAAATAATTCATATGTGCTATGATTTATGATTAATATTTAATTCCTTGAAATAATTAAGTTCCAAAATCAAACCATATTATTTTCCTTGAATTTTAACTTAATTCATATAAATTTTCATTTTAAAAACCTTTAAAGATCACTTTAAAAATAATTATCAAACTCAATTTATCATATATTAATTATAAATAATAATAATTATAATTATCAAGTTAATTTAATTATTAATCAGTCCAAAACTTAAAATAAAATCCAATTTAAATCAAAAGGATTCTATAAATATTTATTCTAATTTTTTTGGACAAAAAACGAAGTTAAAATTAAATTCTAAGGTCAAAAATGAATTCAGGACACTTTAATTAGGTAGGAGGAGTCAAAATAATAACAAAAGCTTATGTTTAAAGTTTCGTCGAAATCGGAACTGAAATATTATTCGCGGTTCGGTCGGTGGTCGAAACCGACTTCGCAACCTTGACGATATTTGCGGAACCGAAACCATAGGACGTCATCATAGTTTTAGGTTTCCAAAACTCTCATTATCATATAAATAATCAAATCATAAAATGTCAAAGTCATTTACTTTAAATTTTCCGCGTTTTCGACATTTTATTGTTCGCGCGTGCTAAAAACTCTAATCGGGACTCGTTTGCGTCCTTCGACTGTAAATGAACTTAATAACTGTTTTCATATTTTATTTCATTTCTTAACATATTCAAATCATATATTTCATAATCAAAACAATTACTTAATTTAATATGATGCGTATGAAATAAAAATGCGTGTTATACATGAAATGACGTTGAAAACGACATTGGTTGGTTTAGGGTGTCACACAAAGTATAAAGGATGATTACCTTAGCCTTATAGCTTGATTTCCCAGCCAAAACACCTTAATTTTTCACTAGGAAGCTTGAAACTCTCTTTTTTGGTCTCCCTCTCTCAACCCACATTTTTCTCTTCATAAAAGGGAGAGAATTCTTGTGTTCAAACACAAATTTGCTTCTTGAATTCTCTTTTATGTGCATATTATGAATATTTTATTAATTAATTAATCCAATGGTCCAAATTTAACAAATCCAAGTTAATTCAACGGTTAAGATTTTTCCACTTACCAACTTCTTAACCCTTCTTTATTTTCTAGTCCTCCATCTTTTCATAATCACAAAAATAACGACGCTTGATGAAATAACCATTTTTTTCGACGTAGAGATTTCTTTCCTCTATAACTTTTTGTATGTGTGTTTTTGGAAAAAAAAAAAAAAAAAAAAAAAACAAGTGGTAGCGTTGATAGACACTATAAACCGATTAATCTCGAGAACACACTTTCGAAATTGGTTATAGACACTATTAAGAACCTCTAAAATCACATTTTGATTTTACCTAAAGCCCTTAATTTTTTCGAAAATCCTTTTTAGGTCCTGTTGATACTTTTTTACGGCATTGTTGGCTATATTTCTCAATAAAAATCTTTATGTAAAAATATAAATTTAATAAATCTTATGCTAAATGAAACATGATATCTAGAGCTATATTTTCGTAAAATTTCAAATCAATCCAAGCTAGATGTGGCCACGGGCTAGGCCGGGCCGGTTTCGGGCCACGGTTCAAGGTTTAATCGAACCGTAACCGGCCCGCCGAACCGGCGGTTCAGGTTAACCGGCGGTTAAATTCCGGGCTAAAAAACCGGCGGTTCATGGCGGTTAAACCGGCGGTTCATGACGATTAACCGGCGCTTCGATTCAAAAAGTCTGCCGGTTCGCTCACGGTTCACGGGCTTAAACGGATCCGGTTCAAAAAATTTTCAAACCTGAACCAGCCCGTCCTTCGGCCGGTTCAGGTTACGGTTCAACACGGGCCGGTTTTGGGGCGGTTACGGGCCGGTTCAAGGCCGGGCCGGTTCGGCCGGGCCAGCCGAGCCGAACCGGCCCATGGCCACCTCTAATCCAAGTTATATATAATTTTTGACAATATTTTCCATCAACTCTGCTGCACTGCACTGTTGGAGACAGCATGCACATTGTTTACTAATTTAGTCATAATTCTGTCCATACTAATCAAAATTGATTAATTCTAATTTCTACATTTAGCTACTACATAAATGAACGATTTTTTCTTCTATCACTCTTTCAAATTATATTGTTATCTTAGGTAAAATTCAAGCTCAATTTTCAAATCCTACATGAAAATTTCATGTATATAGCTTTTGTTTAAACTAGCATAACTCTCTACCTACGTGGATTTTATCAAAACTTAATTTCAAGGCTATCTAGATATATTAAACTAAAACTTTTATAATTTACACTTCTTCAAATTCTCCCATGACATGGTCTAAATGTTATTCGAAGTAAACTTATCTCTCATTGCTTGTACTATCTATATAATCCTTAATCTTTTTCTCAGATATTGGACTTTTTAACTAGCAATCTAAATGAAAATTTAAGTCGTTTTAGTATGTTAATTGTATGTGTTAGAGAGTGGACTATGACAGAGACGGATTTTGAGTTCTTGAACTAGCGGTCTAAATGAAAAATTAAGTTATTCTAATATGTCAATTGTATACGTTAGAGAGTGAGATGTGACGGAGACGGATTTTACCCGATCCATAAAAGCTTGGGGCGGATTTGAGTTTTAAAATCATAAACCACATTAGGTTTGGATCAGTGGTTTCGCCATCTCTGTCCCAAACCCACCCACACAATGATATTTATGTAAATTTAGTGATATTTATGTGGAAAACCGAAGTCAAGCTTAAAAAAAAATAAAAAAATAAAAATAAAAACCCTAAGTAAAGCAAGACTACCCATCCACTGCCGGCCGTCCAATCTTTCTTCTTCCATTTTCTGATTCTAAGAAATATTAGTCATGATCAGTTCTCCCTCCCTCCTCTTACTGCCGCGGATCCCGCAAGTGACCACATCACCACCGGACAACTGAACTGAATCTTTCTCTACACCTTCACCTTCACATTCTCAAGCTTTTCAAGAAGCTGGATTATGCGTTGATTGACACTTTTTTCATTATCAAAGGCATATAATTTTGCTTTAGTTTGTTGACTTTACAATAATCTTGGAAAAGTCCCATAGGGAGCCGATTAAACAATTGCAACTGCTAAAAACATGTAATTCATTTGTATGCATACTTAGTTAAAATGCTTGACTCTTAGTTGTGACTTCTATTAAATTATGTTAATTTGCATTGAAATTTTTTTTTCATAGCATTGTAAGTTATTTTTGTTGAATAGTATTTTAGTAGATTATTTAGTAATTAAAGCACTTTAAAAGTCTCTTTTTATTTATTAAAATTGGGAATGAAAAACCCGAAAAAACACGCTCCGACCGGCGGGCAACCGAGTAACTCAGCTACTCTAATTAATTATATCATTTCCACGGTCAATATAACAAATTACATGCTTTAAATTTATAATTCTAAGTGCCAAAACATAAAATTTAATTTAATAATATGGTAAAACTTCCAAAATCTCATCATCTAACAAAAAAGATAGATCCACCGGCTAAATCGCATGACTTCAAAAAATAAGTTTCAAAAAAAAAAAAAAAACTGAGATGAATTTACTTCTACTCGTCATCTTCATCATCAACATCACCTCCAGCATTGTTGAGAGTTTGCAATCTCTCGATCAACTTTGCTTTTCTTTCTTCGTAGGTCAACTTCTTTAAGTTGTACCTGATAAACAAAACAATAAAATTAAAATCAAAAGATCAGTAACCCAACCCCAACTTCACCAAATTTCAAGAATGCAGTAAAACAACAGTGGCACTGTAAGAATTGCATTCACCAAAGAACTGATGAATTTTGTTGACAGAATAAATTCACAAAAATTTTGAAATATATATACATATATATATAATCCAAGCAAGCCTGCTAAATAAAATCTGGATAATATAGAACAGCCCAATGCTAAACAGAGGCACTAACTAATGCATCTAGTAACATTTCCCAAATAAAACAGACCATATTGACTTATATTCTGGCATTTAAAATATGACCACAGAAAAAAGCAAAAAAAAAAAAAAAAAAACAAACAAACTTCACATTCTAAAAAATTAAAGAGATGAATGTCAGTGTCTATGAACTGAATAGCAACAAACCTCTTGTGTTCCTTAGGTGGCTGCTTCTCTGATTTCTTTGCTGACGGATCAGCACGAATTGCAGCATGAACCTTCTTATACAATGCCTCCATGCCATCTGCGTCAATTCCCCTCTTAATATATTCACTAAAGTGAGATTGGTATTTCTCTGGCTCATCTTCCATCAGTTGCTGCACAATGAAAAGAAAAAAGAAATCAAATCAGAACACATAATAACCAACCTTATTTGCAACTGAACTTTCCACTAGCCTAATAATGACCATTTCAGGGCTGAGGAAAACTAGGTGAAAGCAAAATCAAATTTCAGGCAGAATGCATTACCTTCATATAAGCAGCAACATGACCACCATAAATATACTTGCGGTGAACTTCAGCATCAAGTTGTTTGTTATCTTTCCCAAAACCAGCAAACCTCTTGTCACTGTGTGGAATATCCAAACCACCATCAAGAGCCCCCTGCAGTAAACGACTGATTAATAACTGCTCCAGAGAAGATGTTAGTTCATAGAAAACAAAAAACATATCATACAATGAAAACCAACCAAACCACCAAACTTGATCCGGATTAGTTAACTCTACTCTAGTTCAATGAAAAATATTTTTCATAAAATACACAAAATGCAGTTATGTAATTGAAAATGTCCATTTCAAAAAGAGGAACAAGAAAACAACAGAGAATACAACAGACATCTTTCAAGATACCTTGAGAGCACCAAAAACACGGTTCCCAGTGGTGGTTCTGACCAGTCCAACATCAAGTAAAGCACGGAATGGCCGCCTGTTGTCAGTCGGCTCGACTGAGAAATCTTCGCCAGTGGCCTAGTAACATAAGCTATTATCAGAAAATCATATGCTAGAAGGTTCTATTTTTACCACAGCAAGTGAGCAAGGCAACGAATGAAAGAAATATATCTTTAAGTGTGATGAATTAGAGAGAATTTTACTGACTGAGAATGCACCTCAACATTGCCCTGATATTCATCATCCATTTCAAGACTCTTCAAGGTACGGCGAGCCAGCAGAAGTCCAGTGCAATATGCTGCTCCAATTTACAGGTACATAAAAAGCATGAAACATAAAATCTCAAGAAGAACAAGACAAGATGAGAAAAAAAATACTAGGAAGTACCTGCAGCATAATTAGTGAGACCCACTTCAAGTCCATAACGAGGAAGTTCATGAGAGTACGCAGCAGCAAGGACCATATCACCAGCAATGCTAGCTGATATGATTTGTGCAACAATATACTTGTTGGACTAAAAGGCCATTAAGGTTTTAACAGATACAGCATTACCATCCCAATTAAATAATATACAATGTAACGATTAATGAAAAAAAATCCAAAGTGAGTGAATGAATACAATGGGAACTGAGCAAAATAGCAAGAAACTAAATAAATTATAGGGATACAAATCGCACAATGAAGCGATATTTCGGTGTGTTATACTTGTTCTTGTCCTGATTAATGAGCCGAATCCTGGCCCTATAGTCAGTCTTCCCCTCTGGATAAGGATACCATTTTATACTTCATAAGAAACTAAATGAATGAAACAGAAATATTTGAATCACACATACAAAGAAAATACCTCGTCTTCTTTTATACTTGACCTGAAACCGCTTGAAGTAAGCCTTGCTTTTCTGAGCCTTGACGAAGGCCTACATGACAATTAAAAAAAGCAAAAATTTTCTGAGAACCATCTACTCTGAAAACAAAAAAGAAGTCCAACCAAATAGAAAACTACTGCAATGCCTATCAATCTGTTTCAACCATCTCCAAACATTTTGCACAAATGTTTCCTAGAAAATAAGAACAACAAAATTCTAGGGAGAGAATAGTATGGAGGAAATCTGCTATTCACCAAATTCATCTGCAACTAGCATTCATATACGAAATTATCACTTAGATTGAAAAGGAAAGCAGATACCAAAATAAACACAGTCTATCTCTATTCTACATGTTTCTTGTAAATTCAGATGTGAAAACCATAGCAGCTTCTAAGCTTAAGATGAAATACAAAAATTGAAATGAACACCTACGCTTCCATTCGTAATATTTCAAGTTTGGTCGTAAAAAAATTCAACAAATCATCGCAATAAAATAATAAAATATGAAGAGATATAGAGAACGATTGGAGTCTCACCATTTCAAGTTTCAACTGCTTGATCTGCGAAGGGAGGGGGCTCAACGGCTGTTGGTTTCAGAGAATAGCAGCTCTTGAGCTCCAAATATAAACCCTAGAGTGAATGTATGTACTTAAAACATCAACGGCTGAGATCTAATCGGGAAGGATGCCTAGGGTTTATTTATTCAGCAGCGTCCTTAGGTTGGTAAATTTATTTATGTTTCTTTTTTTTTTAAATATATATATATATTTATTTATATCATTTGGTGTTTAAATTTTAGATGTGGATCAAATAATGTGTATGTATACTCTTTTTTCTAAGTAAGGAAGTTAGGAAAATGATTATGCGCATTAGATTTTTTTTTTAAATGCAAATTCGAATATTCGGTATTCGAATTAATGGACATTAATTATGTTAATCATATTAAGGCGCATGTTTAAGAAGAGACCAATCGATGATCATCATATACCTCAGGAAGAGAGTTCGCATAACAAGTATATGAGCCCATTTTAGATTCAAAAGAGTTCGAATACTTGTTATGCGAACTCTTTTGAAATTTGAAACATTTCCTTTCCTTTCACCATCCACTATTCATCTTAGCACCAAATATTTATCGTCAAATTTCAGATGTTCTCAGCGGCCAGTCAACAGTATTCAGAGTTTTTCAATGGCAAGTCGCTGCTTCGATTATCAGTCTTGCGAGAAAAATGTATGTTTTTTAATTTGAATTTTCATTTTTATGTTGGTATATTTTCTATTATTTGTGTTAATTGTAAATTTATCTGCAATTTAAAATAATATCCATTTATAATAATATGTTTAAATAAAATAATTTAGGTAGTTTGTAGGGTTAAGGGTTTGTATACGTAATAAAAATTGTATTTATAATAATATTTAGACTGGTTAATTGCGGGAAAAAAATTATATGCAAAAATAACAACATGTGTATACTGGATAGAGTTTTTATGTGAAATTAATTTACGTGCTAATATACTAGTATATTAGTTAAGAATATAAATAAAAAATATATTATTTTAAAGAATATATTTGAAAATAAATGATAATAAAAACATAAAAAATATGCTAGTATATTAATTAAGAATATAAATAAAAAATATATTATTTTAAAGAATATATCTAAAAATAAATGATAATAAAAACATAAAAGGAATAGAAATTAGAAAACAATTAAGAAATTATTTGTAAATACGATATACAACAATCGAGCGAGGAGAAACTTCTAGTTCACAACAGCTGCGCGTGTTAAAGTAGGGATATACTAGCCGTGATCTACTGTTTATTTAGCGAGAACACAAATCGTTCCACGTGTTGTAAGGCAAGGAGAGATACTTTTTTCTAATAGGCACAACCCATTAAGCTTAAAAATCAAAGCATAATGGTTTTGTTTAGATCAATAGCTATTTCACATGTTAAGCGATTGGCGAATTAAGTTGCACATATAATTGCTTGAGCAACTGGTTCAATTTCTAATTGTGTTTTTTTTTATGGTGTTTATCCAGATTTTCTATTTGATGTGTTAGGTTCTAATATTGATAATAATGCATGAGTATTTTCTTATAAAAAAATAGGTACAAAAAATTCTTATTGGTAGATAATTTTAAACCAAACTAAAATGAAACATTAACCATTATTTTATTTACAAGAAAATTAAGAAATATAACCAGCTTCTATATGCTCTCTTTGTTTTCTATTTTACATGTATATATGATCTGATTTGAAAGAATATAAAAATACACTTAAATTGCAAATTATTTGTATTCAAAAATGTATATATAAAGGCTTGGTCTTACCGAAATTGAAAGAGGGAGGCGGCGAGAGGGAGTTTTAGTTTTGCCTGAAAGAAAGAAATGGACAGAGAGATGTCTATTTAGGCATGTTTTAAGTTAGGACATTGTCCAACTATATAGTTTTAGATTTAATTTTTGAGTTCGCTTTCAGGTTAGATTTCTCTATTGGAAGTGCCCCGAAACCGGAACCAAAAAAAAATTTTCATTCTTACAGTTCCGAGTTCCGGTAGGTACCATGCACAACCTTATAAATAAAGTCAACTTTAATCAAATTATTTGAGTACATTACCAGCAAACAATACTCTAAAACTATGTATAATAGACAAATGCAAACAAAATGTGTTGCAGCTGCTGCATAACTTTAAAAAATTAAAATAATTTGTAAAATTTATAATCAAACCAAGTATGAGAGAAAAAGGCTGATTAAAAAAAATTATTAGTGCAAAAAGAGCAAACTTAACAAATAACATAATTAAATATTTCATTTAACAAAATACTACATTAAGAGTTTTACACCAAAAATACCACAAAATTTTTATTATTCCACAAATAACATTAATTAAAACACGCTACACCAAAATCCTATTTCTCTGCCAATTGGATAGACATGTACCGCCGTCCACCTCATCATCATCATCTTCTTCTTCTTCTGATTCTTTCGATTGGACAAACACACAAACTGTTTCTCTTTGTTTTTGATGGAATTGAACGGAATCAAAGGAATTAATCGTTCTCCACCATGTCAGCCGCCTCAAAGCTCTTGAAACATTCATACCACGTTTTCATCTATATTCGGTCAATTTCCGGCATGCTGTGAAGAAACCTTGCCATCGTCACCACTTATCTTCTGAATCAACAAAATACTTTATTTTTTGCACAACAAAATTCTGTGTTTCATGATCTTGTGTAATGCTAAAGTTGATTGTGTTTGTGATTTTGTATCTGATTTCAATTTTTTATTTTATCGAGTTGAAGCTGTGAAAGTTGATCGGAAAAGACTTCTCTTACTTTTCTGGTTGTTTTTGTGATTTTTTCATGAGAAAATATAAAAAAAAAAAATTATTTCATGAGTTTATCAAAAAAAAGAAAGAAAAAATAAATTTATTTTTCTGAATTTGTTAAGAAATAATTTTATTTTTTTAAGTTAAAAAAATAAAAGAAAACAAATTTATTTTTAATGAATAGTGGTCAAAAGTGAAACAAATTTATTGGCCGGAATTGAGGGAAATACAAGAAATAAATTTATTTTACGACTGCTGGAAATAACGAATAAATTTATTTTCTGGAACAAGGATGATCGCCTAATTTCAAATGTAAGCGTGTGTTTTCCTCAGAGTTACCAGACTAATCCTCTTCTGTTAGAAGCAAAAACTGTGTTAGAGGCTGTTAGAATCGTGGCGCAGCAAGGATTTGAGGAAGTGGTCATTGAAGGTGACTCCAACATAACCATTGATGCTATGAACAAGGGAGGTACTGACCTGGTGGAAGTTCAAGGAGTCATCGCAGAAGCCAAATGGGAGGCAAGGAACCTCCAGTTATGTTCTTTGCACATATAATACAGAGGCAAACTCTCTGGCACATAGCTTAGCTAAAAAAGGATTAAATTTGAGGTTTTGTTAGAATTTGCTCTCCCAAACGTGTTGGTTAAGGGAGAAGAAATAAGAATGCATATGCAATTGGTAAAAAAAGGGAAGAAAAAGAATGCGGAAGGAGAAACATTTGGTTCAAGTAGATTTCAAGCCTTTTAGTACATAAAACTTTTCATATTTTCTCAACCTCAGTACAACGATGAATCCGGATTGGAATTCTACTGGAGAACATTTGACCTCAACCAAAATGAAAAATTCATCATACAAACCTAAAACCAAAACTGATGTCGACTATAGCAGCAACTCCGCAATCTGAATGGCATTAAGTGCAGCCCCTTTGCGTATTTGGTCTCCGCACACAAAGATATCCAACCTGCTTGCAATTTCAAGCTCTAGTAAGATAGTCTGTAAAGACGGATTTAATTATTTATTGGGACAAAAATAATAGCTTGCTAGCGAGTTTTACCCATGATTCCCATGTTGAGAAACATCGCGGCGTATTCTACCAACTGCAACATCATCTTTATTTGATACCTCCAGTGGCGTCGGAAAGTGGTTAGATGACCGGTCATCAATAACCACCACCCCGGCAGCATTTTTCAGAATGTCCCTTGCTGTGTCCTATAGAAACAATGATTTTATTGAAGTTATGAAATTGCTCAATTCTCTGAGATAGAGCAAAATATAACTGCATGTAAAATAAATAGAGATATAGAAATGAACCTTTCTGTGTATATGCATAATAGAATATCCAATTGGGGAAAAAATAGAGATATGAAAGGCAATCAGCTACAACTACTTAAACTAGCATTGGATCAAGGTTTCATACTAGATAACTGAACTTCAAAGACATGACAACATCAAATCAAAGTAAAGAAAAATGAACAACAAATGCAACCCACACTTCTATTAAGATGAAGAATCAAACATGTGCAATCCATTCAAAACATAAATCCACCGATCCTCTTTCAGGAAACTCAAAGCTGTTAACAGTTGTACAGTGGTTTCTCCAGTCTACAACTACAGGCTTTTATCGTTGATAAAACATGACCCACTTAATATACAGGCATAATCGCATTCACTCTCAAATTTTCCTATGAACCGTACAGAAAACCCATTGGATTCTCCAATTCAACAATAAATGTCACCAATATTGATCAATCACACCCCACTTTATAGTGGTATTGACACTCATTCATCCTACAAACTGTAGGAGGTTAAAGACATTTTTCATTAAGATGTAGTTCCACCAGAATATCTGACAAGTAAATTATAAATTTAATGCCGCAATTGCTCAAAAAGAAATACCTAAACTCCTAATTAGTTTATCTAGTATCTACCAAAAGAAGAAATTATCATTTTCCCTAAGACTTGCAGATAGGAATGATAAATGTACATACTTCGACATGGCTAAAACAATATACATCTACAGCAAATAAAGTTAAATGAAATAAAAATCTGATGACAACCACACCGTGACTAGTAGCAAACTATAGTGCATCAATCAGACAGACTAAAAGCAACGAAAACAAAAGTGTGTTACACTTACGCATTTAGCAACGCAGTTTCTCCCTCTAGACAAATAAGCATCAGATATGTAGGAGAATAAACATAATACAAGTGAAGCAAACATTTGATTGAACAAAGAGGTCAAGAGGAGTTTATGCATCTACTCTAACCAGAAACGAGTTTAAAATGCTTCTCAAAATTTAAATGATTGATAATCAAGGATGTCATGTATGTAACGCATCAAATAGTCTACATTGACAGTTCTACAACAAAATGAAGGACTTGGAGAAGAACAAATACAGAGAAGAGTTAAATAATTCTCTCCACGATTTCATGTCAACAGATACTATAAATTCAATTATGAGAAAGAACAGTGATAATATCCCCCACTGAATTTAGCTTTAAGAAGAAGTTGTACAAAGGAAACAAACCCAGTGCAAAAGGCAGGAATCAATAGCTAAGAAATAATTTACGCATTATACCTCATCAAGGGGCTTCTCAAATTGAAGATTAACACTTTCAGCATGCGCACGCATCACAGGAACTCGTATACATGTAGCAGTGACTTTAACATTCATGTCATTCTGACAAAACAGGAAACAAATTTAAATTAAAAGACATAAAACAACATACATCGTTGATTGTCCACAAAGATTTCAGACCCAAAAGCAATATGTCCAATACTGTCAGAAATGAGAAAAGAAAGGCCTTGATTACATACCCAAATTTTTCGAGTTTCCTTCACTAATTTCATCTCCTCTTCGTTATAGCCATTTTCCAAGACGAGGGCATTGTGTGAAAATAAATTAAAAGCATACTGCAATCAAACATACTAAGATATCAACAAAAAAACTTGATTGCATAAAAAGCAATATCTTCTAATGAATATATAAGCTAATATTGGGAGTAAAAAAAAACAAACGAACCTGCTGCTTAAAGATATTACAAGTAGGTGGTTTTCCTTCCAAGACCTGATAGACAAAAGAAAAACTAAATATAAGAAATAAATTTAAAGGAGATAAAAAATTCCTCGAAAATGAGATTGTATGGGAAAAAGAAACCTCACGAGTCTGCAGCTCTAATTCTTCCATTGCAGCAGCACCAGCACCACTGGCTGCCTGATATGTGCTAACAACCATTCTTAATACCTACAGCATAAAGTAACCACTTTTCATTTTACAACAATAATCTCAGAGCAAAACAAAACTAAAGCATTAAAATTTACCTTGGCATGTCTATGCAAAGGTGTTGCGGCCATCAAACAAATAATAGTAGAGCAATTGGGGTTAGCAATCAAAGCCCCTTTCCCTGTCCCAACTTTAATTCCTTTCATAGCTTCTGGATTCACCTCAGGAATCACCAAAGGAATCCCTTCATTCATCCTAAAAGCCGAACTATTATCCACCACAATAGCACCCTTATCCACGGCCACAGGCCCAAACTGCTTGCTAATAGACCCTCCTGCACTGAACAAAGCAATGTCAATTCCATCGAAGCTATCAGCGGTCAATTCTTCGATAGTATACTCCTTGTCCTGGAATGTGAGCTGTTTCCCTGCAGAACGTCTAGATGCAAGCATTTTGATTGACCGGTAGGGGAAGTCGCGGTCGGCAAGGACAGAAAGAAACTCTTGGCCAACAGCACCAGTGACGCCAACGACGGCAAGAGAAGGGGCGTTTTCTTGAATGGACATTCGGATTTTGGAATGAGAAGTAGTAAATTTAGGTTTAGGTTTGAGAGAGAATCTGAAGAAGAGATGGGTTTGATGGTGTGGATGAGTTAGGGTCGCCATTGACACAGAGATGAAATTGGCGGCTACGGAGAATGATGGGGTTTTTAAGTTTGGAGGCGATCTTTGTAGGCTTCAAATATTGCCCCCTCTCCTGTCAATTTATGTCCGCTTCCGCTGCTCATCAAAAGCAAAACTTTTTTTATTAGAAGCGAAACTCCTTTATTTGAAATGAAATTTTATCGTGTGTGCACAGTCGGGTTCGGGTCCGAAAGAGAACTGAAACAAGAAACCCGACAACCCGAATTTTTCTAGAAAACATGTGCTGAACCAACTCTACTCCCTAATAGGGGTGAGCAGTCGGTAATCATTACCGATTACCGTTACCGAACGATCGATAATCTGTTAACCGATCAGTATTTTATCATCACCATTACCAATACCGAATGATGTTGGTAATCGAAATTTTTTAGTTTCATTACATTACCGATACCGATCACCGAACCTGTGAAAAACATATATACACATTCAACTTAAAAAAAAACGTAGTTTTGAGGAATCAAAATTCGGTTATTTTTTTAGGAGTTAAAATTCGGTTATTTTGTCGGTAATTCAGTAAATTTTTTTACTGAAAATTTCAGAGTCGCCTATCGATACTGCTATCAAATACCGATGGTTATTATCGATTACCGATCTGTAAATCACCGTTACCAATTTTCGGTTACCGAATTGATTCGGTTCGGTAATTACCGATCGGTAATTCGGTAATAACTGAAATTTACTCTCCCCTACTCACTATTAAAGTTGGGCAGCCTATTGGGCAGCCTATTGAAGCAAGTTTCAAGCATTTTTATTGATCTAATATGCATAATTCTAACATTTCACTCGCCATAAACCATTTTCAGTTACATAATAGACAATTTGCATTCAGCAATTCATAATTTCAGCCACATAAATTAATTTTTTTAGTAACCATTTAACAATATTACAGTTTCAGATAAGGAAATCCATATTTTTATTAAGGGGGATTATTTTTGGGTACCTGAGATTTTGACTAATAGACTCGTTGGTCCTCCTATTTTCAAAATTGTATCGACAGGTCCCTAACTTTTTAATAATAGACTCTTAGGTCCTTCCGTCCACTTTTTCCGTTAGTCAACAAAAAAGTCAACGTTTGTCATTTTGAAAAAAAAAACGTTGACTTTTTTGTTGACTAACGGAAAAAGTGGACGGAAGGATCTGAGAGTCTATTATTAAAAAGTTAGGGACCTGTCGATATAATTTTGAAAATAAGAGAATCAACAAATCTATTAGCCAAAACCTCAGAAACCCAAAAATAATTACCTTTTTATTAATC
Organism: Croton setiger; assembly: GCA_948099555.1. NCBI lineage: Eukaryota > Viridiplantae > Streptophyta > Magnoliopsida > Malpighiales > Euphorbiaceae > Croton > Croton setiger. The sequence continues at coordinate 9,759 of CANUEY010486745.1, read as the reverse complement.
ATTTAACAATTTCAGTAAAAGAAATCAATATTTTCAATCATTATTAGTCACTATTTATCAAATAAAATCCACATTTCCAATCACCATTTACCAAATAAAATCCACATTTCCAATCACCATTTATCAAATAAAATCCACATTTCCAATCACCATTTATCAATTACTGTTACAAAAAATCAACATTTTCGCAAAACTTTTAACAATTCACTTACATAAAATTAAAACTTACCAATTTCAATCACTGATATTAGAACAATCACTCACATAAACAGAGCTCCCATTTTAGAGTTAGAAATTAGCAACTAAAATGTCTATTTCTTCCTTCCTTAATTTCGAATCGAAATGTCGTGTTGAAAACTTTAAGCAGCCGACGTCGACGTTCACCAGTAGCAACTGCAGTCGCAGTTGTCGTTGTGAGATGGTGGTGGCTAGCGAAGGTTCACAAGCAAGAATCCCTTGTTTCGTTGGAGGTTTTGTTCACCCTCCTTGGTTAGACGATCAGTGGTGGTGGGCGAGGTAAGGGAAGTCTGGTTGATGGCGTCGTGAGGTGGTGGTGGCTGGCTGCTGTTTGTGTGAGAAATTGAACTGATTTATCTTCCTTTTATTAAATTCATTTTTATCTCTTTTTAATTATTTGCGCATCGTAATTTAAATGGTTGCGTCAAAAATAAAAATTTTAACGGATCCGCTCGTTTATAAATACCGACAATTATGAGTTCTAAAAATTTAATCATTCATAGAATTGAATTCTAAAAATTTAATCATTCATAGAGTTTCAATTCAATTTCTATAATATAAGTATATAATTTATTAGTAAGTAAATAATTATTTTTTTATTTTACTAATCTTTATTTACTAAATGATTATACAATAAAACCATAAAAATATTATGTTATGTTTATAGTTGTAGAGATGCTAGAAGTGCTCCATCAATTAATTAATTAATTTTTTTTTTTTTGTGCAGACCACACTTTTTATTTTTTTAAATCATTCCTTCTAGAAATGGAAATTATCAAATTTTGTTTGGACATGTATCAGCAGGGTTCAAGAGAATTGGTAAATCTTGATAAATCCAATATGTATTTAACATCAAAATAATAAAAAAATTAAGAAACCTCTAATCAAAACATTGTGTTAACGGAGGTATAATGGACGATTCATTTTGAATACTATTACATTAAAATTAATGTCAAAATTGATTCAAATTAAGGTGTCATCTTCAGTAGTACCTTGAAATTCAATGCGTTCTATATATTTTACTTCATTATTCTATACTCCTTTGTCCACAAAAAAAAGATTATTCTAATTTGGACTAATTCAAAAGTTGTTCCTAGAAAAGAAGGTCCTGCTTTTGAAAGTTAACTATGGCTTACCTTAAGCAGCTGATTATAGTGTACACAATAACTAAACAAATGACATTTAATTATTTGTATCCAATGGGCTATGAAATATGTCGTAGATGCTATGAAAATTACTAAAATTCCACTATTTGTAACGATTTGGATACTTAACTTTTAGGTTACAGTGACTATCAAGTTTATGTTATAAGACTGTTCTTATTGCAATTTCCATCATTATTACTAGTTAAAATGGACAAAAGTGCTTCCGACAAAGACCGAACTGATTGTCTATTAAAGTATAGTTTTATTGGTTATTTTATATTTCATGAAGATGATTAGATGTGTAGGTTAGAGTTTAATTTCTACCGATTACTTTGGGCACCAATTTGATGTTCAGGACAGTCGTATCAAAAAAAAATTAAAGAAACAATAATAACCGAGGACAAACAAATAAAAAAAAAGTAAAAGGAGGCTTGCCGTCGGTGAAACCACTAGTAGCAGCTCAAGGAACCGATAACTAAAGAAAGTTCTAGATTATAATAAAAGAGAGAAGAAAGAGGGAGTGACAATAATAAAACTATCACAAGCCCATTGTTTCCGCTCTTACAATTACTTATTTAAATATTACTACGTTTCATTATTAATTTTTGGATGTTATTTCATTTTCTCAAATAAGATGTTCGTATTCACTACCATGCTTGTTGATATTCAAGCTCAACAAAATTTGTTAATCTTTCACAAACATTTGTAATTCATATTATTCTTCATTCACAAATATCTATTGTAATACAATTTAGTCTATTTTTATTATTATATTATTTAGTATTTTTAGAAATTACAAGTATAATATTATAAAAAATAAAAGACTTAATATTTTGAAATAGTGAGACCAAAAAAATGTAATATTTATTTAAAATTTTTAACTTTTTTTATCCATCTATTTTAAAATATTTAATTGTTTAGTTTTTTTTTAAATATTCAATAATTTAGTATGTGAAAATGAATAAATGATGAAATAAAAAAATAAAAACGAAAATGAAAAAATATAATATTGAAAATACAAAGACTAAATTATTTAATCCGCCAAAATCAAAGAGTAAATAAACCTAACTACAGGTATATATATGGTTATGGTCTCTAAGAAACATAACGATAGAGAGAACATTAATTTCCATTAGTAGTGCTTTTGTAAAACTTTGATTGTGTATCCTAGAAGGCGACAAAACTACAGGTATATATATGGTTATGGTCTCTAAGAAATATAACGATAGAGAGAACATTAATTTCCCTTAGTAGTGCTTTTGTAAAACTCTGATTGTGTATTCTAGAAGGCGACAAACCATCGATTTCGTCGTTAACGTCAACGATGATGTCAAGTATGCAATTAGTTTCTCTCAATTCAAAATTCAGCAATCTAGTAGTTATAAATGGTCTAGGTTTTATTGGGATTTTAAGTTTAATCCCTAACAAGTGGTATCAAAGAGGTTCATGTTTAATCGCTAGACTCTAGATTGATTTTTTGTTGAAATCAATTTTGATTGTTCTTGTTTATGATTATGAAAAAATTACTTTGTTGATTGCAATTTTCTGGAATCAATTTATTTGATCTGATTTTCGAATTTAAAAAAAAAATTGTTTCCGTTCATCGAAGAACAGTTTTGAAATCTATAGAGCATTTATTAGTCTTGATGTTTTGATGAATTTTGGGCAACCGTTTGGTGTCAAAAGGATTTTAACCTTCATTCGGTGACCGCTAGCAGTGTAGGGAATGATGGAGAACGACTGTAAAGCTCAGTTCTTGGCTATTGGTGATCAACTTTAATCACGATTGTGTTTTTGCGATTTTCCAGCCGTCTGACATTTTTCATCACTGGCGGCAATAGGTTTGGAGGCTTGAAGTTGGACATCGGCGCTAGGGTTAGCTTCTGCTGGTTTGCTGCGTAAGGAAGGAGAAGGAAGGTGGAAAATTCCATTTTGCCCCTTCAACTTTTCTCTTGCGCAGTTTAATACTTAGTGGAATGATGCCGTTTCTGGCGAACGTGAGTTTCTCGGAAGATCAGCGAGCTGGGCTCGCGCGGTTTTGAGCTTGGTCTGGTCTGGAGTTTTCTGACCCATGCGCCAGCTGGCCCGGTTTAGACTTTCAGATTATTTTGTTTTGATAGCTTTTGAAATTCCTATTTCCACCTAATAACTTCCAATTTAATAAATTTTATACCTTTAAACTTTAATTAATTTAGCCCATTTGTTGTAATTTAGTCTCTATTTTTTATTTTAAGGACTGAATTATAATATTTTGGGTGCGTATAATTTAAATTACTTATGATATTTGACAATTAATGTTTATATTGTAATTTCTAGTTTTAATTGCAATTTGAGAATTTTAATTTGTCAAATTGAGTTAGAATTTTGGCAATTAACTTTTGAAATTATAGTTATTGGGTTTTAATTACAATTTAAAAATTTATTGCGAGCAGTATATTGGCCTAAAGGAAGGTTGTTATTTGGCTGAGTTTTTAATACACGTGTGGTAATAAATGTGTGATAATTGTTTAGCTTTTCTATGTGAATAATAAATTGACCCAAATGAAGGATTATTATTTGACAGGAATGAATTGTCAATATTTAATTGCTACATTGAGATACCAATTACCAAATAGTATTTTATGTCCAAAAAAGAGAATATTAATGTTGTGTCTGGTATCTTGTTTCCATTATTTGAACTCAACTATAGTGTTTTATTTCATTTTGTGGATTGTGTACTTATTGTTGTTCATTTTTCTCTAAATTCAGCTAGCAGGCCATATAATCCTAATTGTATCCCTATGATTAAAGGGCCAAACTTTGATTCATTGAAATCAAGTATGATTTAGGTTGCATGGATTTAGACCTTCTATTAAGGATGGATGAACATGCTCTTCTCACTAGAGAGAGCATAGATGCTCAAAGGGTTCAGTATGAGAAGTAGCAGCATTCTAATTGTTTGGTCCGACGATCATGCAACAGGGAATCCCAGAGTATGTTCGGAGAGCCATCGCCATTAAAGAGAGTAATGCTAAGAACTACCTTACTGAGGAAGAGAAGGTCTATGTAAAAAATGACCAGGCTGAAGTAGGGACACTTTTAGCAAAACTAACCTCCATGTGGTATGCAGAAGTGGTAGTAGTGTTCGAGGCATATTCTGAGCATGTCCGAGATAGTTAAAATGGTAAAGGTTCTAGATTTGATTTTACCAAATGAACTTTTAGTCCTTCTAGCTAAAAAGACTTTTGAGAAAGAGACTATTGAACTATTGATAATTTTCTAGAGTAGAAGAAGCTTAAGGAATCAAAATGCTTCTTCTACGGCAAGACTGGACACATAAGGAAGAATTACCCTAGACACTGAATGACATGTAAAAAAGGGAAGATACCTTATATTAGTATGTTCTGAAGTTAATTTAGAAACACTTATTGGATGGATTCTGGTGCTACCGCTTATATAAATATTTCCTAGCAAGGTTGTTTGACCTACTAAAAGCAAACTAACGGTGAAAGATACACTTAAGTGTGAACTGGCGATCTGGTAGAAGTAGAGGCAATTGTACATTTTAGATTATGTTCAAGAATTGGTTATTATTTGGATCTTATAGATACTTTTATTATACATCTTTTAGACAATTTTTTTTTTCTTATTTGGACAAATCTAGTTTTACTTTTATTTGGAAACAATTCATTTACTTTATCTATGGATTCAAATACTTTGGGTACTATTTTTCAAATGCATGTAATAATCTATATATTTTGGATTTTGATACTTCTTATCATGAAATTCTGCAAGTTAGTACTAGAGGTACCAAAAGAAAGTTGAATATGGATAACTCAGCTGAACTTTGGCACTGAAGTTGGGTCACATATCGAAATCTAGAATAGAATATCTTGTGTAATAGTGTAACACCCCTTCTTGGTCCGCTTAAAAACTGTGATTGAATCGACTTGAAATGTTACAATCAATTGACAAGCTAAAAACAACATGGTACAAAAATTTGAATAGTAGAAGTTATCTTTTACATATATATAATTCAATATACTATTTATTTACATACAAATGAATAACTAAATATATAATATTTATTTATTAAAGTACATATTGTTGACAACTATAAAATTCAGTTTCCTATGTTAATTTGCCTGTTTATCACTGTGTTACTTTGTGTCCTTCATGATCTAACTCTCTCACTACTCTAGAAACACACTAAACATATAGCTTAATGGATACTACAACCTTAATATGTGACAATATGAATACAATAGTACACATTCATAAGCATGCATCATTACCTGTCTCATCCTTGCTGACTTGTATCTTACATACTTTATAAATGCATCTTTCAAGGTCAATATCAACCATTTCAAGTAATAATGTCTTATTCACTAGTTGGATTATCTTTCCAAGATGTTATTCTTGAATTGTTAATTATATTTCCTGCTAATTTATTTATTATTGGTCTAATTTACTTAGTGGTTTAATTCGCGTGGTTAACTGGATGCTAATATTAGTTGCTTATTTCAATGATCTTATGCTTTTAAGTTTGAGGATTTTGATGAATCCTAATCCCTATTGCATGATCATTTATTTGTCTGCTTATGAATTAAACCTTATGCTTTACACGGTTATATGTCCTTAAGGAATGAATATTTAAATGATATGTCTTCCATATTTTGTAATTATACTTAATTATTGATTAGTCTTCTTTTTATGACATTAAATTTCTTAATTCTGTTTTAGATTATCTGAATACGATTTATTAAGTACCTTATAGCTTTATAGAATGAATACTGGATGTGGTCCAAAGACCTGTGAGTTATGGTCCACTTACTGTATGAATAGTTTATATAATAAGATGTTTTCCCTATCTCTGGTTGTAACTGCTTAGTGATTTTTTACTTCACACGTGTTATCAAGTTATTAATTCATTGGTCTTAGCAAAGATTACATTGTTAAAATTAATCTACTTGTTCTAACTTAAGTTATATTCAACTTCATTATCATATCAGTAAATGCCTTAAGATTGGCATGGAATTGTAGAGCTACACTCCAAGTTGGAACTGACGGTGGTGGCGTTGGTCCAGCAGCTTAGAAGTTCTTCTTCTTTTTCTTCATATTCTCAAGTTTCAACTATCTTCAGATTTGGCTTCCTTTGTGTGATTTCAGAAACAAAAACTATCTTAGTTCAAGTCGAAAGATGTGTAACAGATCCACAAAGATTTTGTCGGAGAAATTTAATGAGGCAGAATTATCGGTGGAGGTTTGAATTTTTTTCAGGTAGTCGATTTGAGAAACGGAAAGAAAATAGATTTGGTGTTAATAGGCAAAGAATGAAGAAGAACGAATAAAAAACAAAGAAGAAGTGAAATTAGTTTTTTTTTTCTAAAATGCTCTCAAATGGCGTAGTTTTAATATTTGCGAAATGCTTTACGCGCTTTCTGCTTCCCTGCAACGATATTACAAAAGCTGCAGATGCTTTTGGCCTCATTTTTCATATTAGAGAAAATATTTACCATTATATAAATAATATATATTAGTGCTTCTGATGATATTAAACCCCTTATGGATTGGAGATCTGTTGCGTCCGTCGAAATTGATAGGCTGGATGTTAGTGGCATTAAGGGAATCAAATGTGATGTCGATTTTGATGATCTTGATGATGTTGATGATGATGATGATGATGAATTTGATGATTGGGTTGACTACAGTTCCAACGACGATAAATATGATAGTGTTGACGATTTCAAACGCAGGAAAAATTAACGTAAGGTTTTTCTTTTGTTCTGCAAATTTAAATTTTGTTTTCAAATTTTTATGTGCTCTTTTTAGCATAATTAAAAAAAGAAAGTAGTCTTACAATGTTATTTCCTCTTCAATAGTAGTGAAAAGCATTGTTATGGCGCTCCTACAATGTTTAATTGTTTAATAGTTTCTTTGCTAGTTATATTATGCCCTTTAAATGTTGATTGAGTGGTTGAAATGGCAGTCTCATCTAATTTAAATAGTGCAATGTGAATTTTAAAAATAAAGTTTTCAGTGTTGTGAAATTGATCTATTGCTATTTGGTAATTGTTGAAGAGTAATCGGTAACCTGAAGCTGAACATCATTCTTCCATATCAAAGAGAATCATCACCTATACCAATGCTATTAATAGAAAAACAATTTGCAAAATGTAAAAGGTTTTTTATTTGCTCCATCCTAACCCCATGCACTTTTGTTTCCATGAGGAAAAGAATATAAGGTTTATTACACTACACTGTACAAGATCCACCATTGTTTTTACTGCCCTCGGATCAGCTGCCCACAACAGTTCCAACTAATTGAGCATAAAAGCAATACCATTTGGACCAACTAATTCCTTCCATCGTTTTAAAGGATTTCTAACATCCATACGAACCCAGATACACCGATCATGGTACTTGAAATGTCTGGAAGAATACGCCAATCAATAATATATGGTTGGATAAACTAGAAAAGCTATAGAATGACCGAAAAAATAGTTTGAATGGAAAAATCAAAAATAGGCAGTAGTTGGCGCACCTATGCACAGAGAGCTTGTGCACGCATGCCTAGAAACCCACACACGCATGCACGAAACCCCCACACGCATGTGCTGAAACCAGTTCACATAGGCACAGAGTCCCTGTGTGCGGATCTCCTGCAGCCTCGAGCGCAGATCTTCTGTACACCCGTGCTTTTCCCCTTTAGCAGCATGCGTAGAATCCTAGAGTACCCTGCACCCTCATGCGTTAGAGGGTTATTTTTGCTATAAATAAAAGCATTTTTCACCATTTCGAGGATGGAAAAATTGATTCACGAACACTATAGAAAAATTCAAGCAAAGAACTTAGTCTTTAGGCAATTCTTAAGCTTTTGGAGAATTTTTCAAGAGTTTTCAAGAAAACGTCAATCTGAAGCTTCGCAGCCGCTGCCAATTAAACCTAGTATGCCCTAAATCATAATTTCAATTTAACCATCTTTGCGCTCCTTTTGGCATTAAGTGCTTAATTCTTTTCTTTGCTAAGCAGCCAAATATTGAATTTTAAGTCAAAGGCCCGACATTTTGCAGAAATACACAACACACACTTCATACATTAATGCATTCTTCTTCTCGCCATCAACTTGGCAAATCGAACTACATTGGCATTTATTTCCCATAATAAAAGAAATATGTAGGCAAATTTGGGATATCACCTCAAATTATAGGCCTAAAAACTCAAAACTCCTTATTTTGGTCTTCTTCTTCTACTCCTTTATTTTTCTTTTGATTTAATCATTTCATTTAACTTGCATTACATCTGGAATTGATTCAACTCTAAAATTGAGTTCATGACATGGTCTTTGAATCGTCATTGGGTTAGTGGATTTGATGTCTTGTTAAATTGGGCTAATTAATCAATTTGGTTAATTAAAAAATGGAGTTATTAGTAGGTTTTTCTTAGTTTAACCTTGTTGAAAATAATAAATTAAGTGGCGAATCTAAAAAAATAAAAATAATAGTGATATTTTTTCGTTTTAAAAAAAATTTCGGGGTTCTCAATGTTTAACTACTTACTTTGACTTGATATGGTTTATATATATAAGATCATCCTAAATCTTCTCTTTATTCCCTAATCTATATAAGTGTCATATCAATTGTTTCTATTATTTATCATGTCTGTTTTTTTGCAATCCATTATTCTTCTCACGTTGATTTCACGTGAAGTTTTTTGCAATCTATTAGGTTTCTCTTTTTGATTTTGTATGTTGATGATATACTTCTTGCTACTAATTATAAGAAGTAGTTGCACAAAACCAAAGTGTTTCTTTCAAAGCATTTTGAGATGAAAGATTTAGATAAAGCTTATTTTATATTAGGGATCTAAATACATCGAGACCATTCTGGAGGTATTCTTGGATTATCACAAAAGAGCTATATTGAGAAAGTTCTCATAAGGTTTGGTATGCGAGATTCTAAACCAGCAGATATCCCAGTTACTAAAGGAGATAAATTAATTCTTGATCAGTGTCTTAAGGTTGAGCTTGAGATTCAGTAGATGTAAAAGATTCTATATGTAACAACCTCTACTTATACTCTTACGTCACAAAACATGCCATTTTTTTTATGCATACGTCATATGTTGCTATCTTTGTTAATGTCAAAGACATATTTCACATACATATCAAACATATAACAGCATTCAATGACTTTACTCTTTTACCATATCTCAGGTTAACTGGTCATTCTCTATGCTATAAGCGTATATCAACATAGCATGCTTTACATCTATCAACCATATATCAAAACATATAACACCCCTAATTATAATGTAATGATGTTTATCATGCATATGTCATGCCATACCTTATTTACTATAATATATATATTCTTTTAGTCATGAGCATTATTAATAA
>CANUEY010486596.1:0-21802 GCA_948099555.1 Croton setiger | reverse complement strand
TTTCTCTATTTATTAAAAATAAAATATATATATATATATATATATATATATATATATATATATATATATATATATATATATATATATATATATATGTTACATACATCTTCCACAAATTCTAACCATATTATTTAATATTCTAGTTAGAGTAAAGTAAGTTGATTTTTGATGGACTACATCTATATAAGTTATATTTATACTAAAAATTATACCAAAAATTCAGTCCATTTATTTTGGATAAATTATACAACTTACTCATTCAATTTTTAATATTATATTATTTAGTCTTTCTGTATTGTGACGGAAAAACATTTTAATATTTTTTTCAAGGGTATTTTAGAAATATTTTAAGTATTGTTTAAAATAGTTGATTTTGCTCATTGACTAACGGCTAATTTTCAAAAATAAGGAATGGAAGGATCTATAACAAATCTCAGAGACTTTAGAGACTAATATTTTAAATTGAGGGACTGAAAGTAGATTAGTTCAAAACTTAGGGATCTCAAAGTAATTCTCTCTCTAACTTCAAAGATGGGAACTGACGCGAAAATAATCGCGAGCTTCACTTGAGCGGTCCAGATCAACAAAATCTAATCTGCATAAATAAGCATAAGCAGGATCTCATCTGATCCTAGCTGTCCACTTTACCGTGGCTCTCCACTCACCACACGCCATAGCCACTAAGCTCAAAAATAGACGAGACCCACTCGCACACCTCTCTTAACTCTGCTCTCTGCTCTACACTACTCCTTCAACATCACTCCTCCTCCTCTAATGTCTACCTCTCTCATTTCCCTTCTTTTTTCTTCTCCGCTCCTTTACTCAATTTCTGCAATAAACTGAATTAACTAATAGCTTATCGAAAATAATCCCGCCATTTTTTAAGCTAATGGCTATTATCTCTGTTTCTGCTTCTACTTGCTTCTTGCGCGGGGCGAAGGAGCCTAAAACGGTGACGAACAGGGGAAGAAATCAAGAAGTTAGAGTTTTAGGGAATTTCAGTCACTTCAGAGATACGATGCGGAAGGATTTTCAGTTCTTGAAAAAAGGAATTGGCAGAGGACTTGATTGGGCGAATGACGCATTTCGAATTCCGCAGGTTTTCAAAACTATGGATGACGTTTTGTGGCTTAGGAATCTTGAGAATCCAAAAGCTCCTCCTTCCGAGCCTAAGTCTTTGCCTCAGCCTTCTTATCCAGGTCAAGTTGCTCTTGTGCTTTTTGCTTGTTCTTAGTCATGAAAGTTAATTTGGCGGTAAATAATGATTAATTTTCTAATTAGGCTTTTATGAGAGGATTTTCTTATCTAAGCGTTATATACATTTCATGGTTTGTGCCTGAAATTTATGTCTTTATATACATTTCACTGTGGTTGTTATAAGTTTTTAATACTGGTTAGTGTTCCAACTCATATAAGTTGAAAAATACAGTTGTGGGTTGGTTATACAATTCATTAGTTTCTCATCAAGCATGGCAATGCCCTTGCATTGTGGATTCAACTGGTGATATTTTGCGGTATATTGAAAAGGTCATTGCTTTTGCCTGATTTTTGGTCGCGCTAAGTCTTGTTTGAAATTAATTTGAGGAATTTCTTCATTATTGTAGCCAGCATCAACAAATTTCCACCTGGCCTTTCAAACAGCCAGTCTTGACATTGGAAGAGTGATATTGCCGCTGCTGGTGGATGAACAGTGATTTAAATAGAAACACATATCCTATTGAAAATAAAAGAAAAAGAAAAATCAGATAAACGCTGATGGCACACAAGCACATAGATAACAAAGACATATATATGTAGAACTACAGATTGGGTAATTATGACTTCAGTGATAATGATACTAATATGTGAAGTATGTTAAACAGGACTTACAGGAATGGATTTGTTGATGGCTGATATCAGAGCCTTAGAAGCATATGCAAGTTACTTCTATTATTTGTCTAAGATTTGGTCGAAGCCACTTCCTGAAGTTTATGATCCTGAAGGTGTTTCTCAATATTTCAGTTGCAGGCCTCATGTAGTGGCCCTTCGACTTCTTGAGGTATATCTAAAGAAGTACCTAGCACGGTGATGCAAAATTTACCATGTAGGTTATGTTATGTTATGAGGACATTCTTTTTGGGTTTACTGTTTACACTATCATTTGAAATTCATGTCGTGGTCAAGGCCTATTTCTGTTAACGTTTGTTCTTATGAGCTTACTACTTTGTTTGGAAGGTGTTTTCAGCCTTTGCCTCTGCCGCAATAAGAATACGAACCTCTAGGATCAGAAAGCTTTTAAGATCAAGTTCAGATGAAGTCAATGGGAGCATTTCACAGTATGATTTTGGGTTGGTTTTAAAAGAAACAATGCTAAACTTGGGACCCACTTTTATCAAAGGTCAGCATTCTGGTTTAATTGGATTTTGAATAGCAAACATCAGAATGAGACTCCTATTGCTGATACTGATCGCTGATTCTGTCCTTTCGTTGTCATCCCTTTCATAAAGTGCCCTTGAAATATGCTGAATATTTATATCTCCTGTGCAACCTGAACATTACCAATATTCTACTAACATTCCTTTGCTTTCTGGTGCAGTTGGTCAATCCCTTTCCACAAGACCAGATATAATTGGTCCTGAAATTTCCAAGGTTAGGTGGAAGTTCTTTTTCTTTTCTCATATAGATCTTTGTAGGAAATGAATACATACCACCATCCAAACTACTTGAGATGTAGCTTTAATTGAATGTTCAGTTTTCATGAGTTTATGTTGCTGGTAACATCATACTTAGTTCCTGATGGCTCTCTAGTTCAATTTATGGACATTTTATTTTAATGTGCTTTCCGTCATTTTGATATTCATTTTTTCTGGTAGGGTGATAATGGTATTGTTTTGTTTGGTTGTTGAGACTTGAGAACTGTACCTCAGTTTGATATAATAGGTATCTTCTCAGATAAAGAAGAAAGAGGGGAAAGGAATAGGGTGGGAGAGATAAAAAACTTAGACACACACAAGTCTTTCAAATTAAACATTGATTATTCCCTATTTTTCAAACAGAGAGAGGTACTACTCACTATTCTTGAAGTGAAAAGATTCTTAGCCATGTTTACCAATGCTTATAAGTTGGTCAATTCTCCTTATAAGCCAGTTTTAAATTATAAGTAGTCCAATGACTTATTTACTAGAATTTATTTTCTGCTTATGTGCAGCTTAAAATAAGCAGTTAATTTACTGCTTATATACACTTGGGGTTTAACCATTTGATTGTTATATCCTCATTTATTTTCAAAAACTCCAAAATAATCATCAGATTCATATTTAACTCAATTTTTTTTTGTTTTGTTTTGTTTTGTTTTGTTTTTTTTTTTTTTTTTGTTGTTTTGTCTTTCACTAACAAATCACTTGCACCATCACTTATAAGTTATTTATCAGTCAGCTCAGACAAACATGTCAATTGCTTACCAACTATTTTTTCCACTTATCAACCAACTCTAGTAAATTGGTTACAACTCATCTTTAAGCAACTTATACTGTACAAGCAAATTATAATCAATAAGCCAATAAGCACTAGCTTTGGTAAACATCCCATTGATGCTTGTGAAATTAGAAGCAAATAGGTTCCTGTAAGAAAACTCCTCGTAAGTGTCCAAAGTTACTCAATAATGATGTATTCTATAGTTATTAAACCAAAATATTGAACAAATTCACAAGCCACAAAAGATTTAAATAAAAATAATTCAATTTTTTTTTGGAGGGTCATCATTTTCAGTAGTTTACTAGCTTATCCATTAGTTATCTCTGAAGATTCTGCTGCTAATTTTGTGGGAAAGACTGCATACTTGATTATAGTACTATGGTTACTATTTTAAAGCACACATGTTTCTCTTTGGTAGAAGTTGCATCAACTTATTCTAGTACATGTGTCACTGAAAACTTCGGTGGATTCTTGTCATATAGTATGATGAAATTCTATATGCAAAAAACATCATCATTATTTCTAACATTTTCTGTTTGAGTTGCACTTTTGCAGGCACTTTCCGAGTTGCAGGATCAAATACCTCCCTTTCCTAAGACCATAGCTATGAAAATCATAGAGGATGAGTTAGGTTCTCCAGTTGAATCCTTTTTTAGCTGCATCTCTGAGGAACCTGTAGCTGCAGCATCATTTGGCCAGGTGCCTCTTTACCTAATTATTTAGAACGGATGGACATGTTTTGTGGATGGAAGAAAATTAATAATAATAAAAAAAAACTGCAGATACATTTTTGCATATGATTGTCATCATCGAAATTTTGATTCTTGTGATTTTTTGTGACAACTTGTTTAGGTGTATCGTGGAAATACTCTTGATGGCTGTGATGTTGCTGTGAAAGTTCAGCGTCCTAACCTTCGACATGTAGTAGTTCGAGATATCTATATTCTGCGTCTTGGGGTCAGTGCCAATCCAAATTATTCTGTGTCTACTTGTTATTGGGTTCATTAATGACTTTGTTATTAATATTTTTCAGCTGGGACTACTGCAAAAAATAGCAAAGAGAAAAAATGACCTTCGCCTCTACGCTGATGAGCTTGGCAAAGGTTTAGTTGGGGAACTGGATTACACACAAGAGGCTGCCAATGCCTCCAAGTTTCTGGTATTCGCTGGTTTGCATTTGCATTATGCCGCGTTAAATTTGATTTTGACACATTAGAAAAGGCTTCACAACAAAGACACATTCTATTATGTTAAACCTCTGCAAGAGTATTCAGACGTTAGTCAAAAAATTTGTAAATGGAGTTTGCACTCTGTGTTGCTTCCACCCTGTATCATAAGGAAATAGAATTATTATTATGATGATGATAGTGGTGGGAATGAACCTAAACTTTTCAATTTGAACGGGTTGTGGTAGGTGGACTTATTACCCTGTCTGATTCTGTTGCCTATAACAAGCAACTGAAAAAGGGAGGGAGAGGAGAGGGTGTTGTTAAAAGTTTGCTCCAAAGGTCCATTTATGTATATGAAACAAACAGATAGGAATATTCGCATCATTTATTGTGTGGTACTATCCATGTATACCCTGCAAAATTTAGGTGAAGATAAGTACAGAGCGGCTAGGCTGATTGCAAGAACCAGACTCAGTTGTTCTGTAACGGAAATGCCAAAAAAGACTTTAGAAACAGAGATTTTCCTGTTTCACCTAGCAACTGACTTTTTATTTTGCTTAGTTAAGACCTAACTTTAAATAATGTGAAGAAACTGCAAAACCACCTATGTTGTTTTAAGGGGAGACAGCTGTGGATAAGATTTATCATTGGCAATGATTATGGCTTGACTGTATATGAGCTGATTTCTCTGCCTCATATTTCTATTTTCTATATATATATATATATATATATATACATTTTTTTTTTACCACAGGATACTCATTCATCCTTCCTATTCATGCGAATTCCAAAAGTATATCATCATTTAAGCCGAAAGAGAGTTCTGACAATGGAGTGGGTGATCGGGGAGAGTCCAACTGATTTACTTTATCTAGCAACTAATACAACTGTTGATCATGGTGCTGCATATTCAGAGAGGCAGAAAATTGAAGCGAGAAGGAAACTTCTTGACTTGGTATATAATATAATTGTATTATACCCTCATTTCTTATTTCTCAAAGGCTCTCTTAAGTCTCAATCCTTCCATTACCTTGGTTGCCTGCAGCCCCTCAAACCCCCTTCCCCCTCCACCGTTTGTCCTCCTGCTGCCCTAGCCAACCAAAAGAAAGGGTGCCTGGGTGTTATGAGCTTTTCATTCATATTGTATTTGATAAAAAATATTGTTTCTGTTTTCAGGTTAGCAAAGGAGTGGAAGCGTCGCTCGTTCAGCTTCTTGAAACAGGCCTATTACATGCTGATCCACATCCCGGAAACTTATCTTACACTTCATCTGGGCAAATAGGGTACCATTTGCTCTTCCATGCTAAAACTAGATAAAATTCTGATTTTCCAAATGCAGAAGTTGCTTAGTTGTTGAATCACATTTTTATTTACCTATTTGTTAGGGCTGATGTATTTCAGTAAAATAAACTGAACCAAGCCAAACATGTTCACTTTATTACGATATGGATTTTGATAAAAGAACCCTTTTTTTTTAGTTTAGAAGTTTGGTATACATGCCATCTGAAAAAATTCTATGTATTTGGTTGTACTGGTTTATGCTGAACCTACAAAATAGTCACTACTATTATTTGCTTTTGAGTTTGAGTTCCATTTAACAAACTGCGTTGGTAACAGTTAAGACTTAAACAGACCATGGTTTGGGCTGATGAAAAAATGGAAATATTACCTTGTCAATGTCATTTTTGTGTGGTTTAAAAATTTAGATTTTTCCAAACAATAGTTTTTCTATTGCGGTTTACAAAAATTTCTAAAAATAAATGCAAAGCACAGTTCCAAATTGGAGCCTACATATCTATAAAGGAAGTGGTGCTTGAAATAAAGCTTCATCTTAATGCACAAAATCAAACAGATAAAAATCAGGAATCCATATTGGAAGATCTCAAGATTCACTGATACTTGATGCTTCTACACAGTTCACCCTTGTTAATTTTGGTGCCAGGTTCCTGGATTTTGGCTTACTTTGCCAAATGGAAAAGAAGCATCAGTTTGCAATGCTTGCATCCATAGTGCACATAGTAAATGGGGATTGGGCATCTCTTGTTGGTTCTCTTGTTGAAATGGATGTTGTACGGCCAGGGACCAATACATGGCAGGTTACTATGGTAACGCATCTGCTTCTGTACTAAATATCGTCTGAATATTCTAATTCTGGTTGATAAATTTTGGCTGAAAACATGGAAATTTACTATACAAAGATTAAATCAATACATGAATCTATCTTTATCAAGGTGTTTTTTTTTTTTTTTTTTTTTTTTTAAACTCTCAAGCACTCAAATTTCAAGCTTAATGTACTGCTGACTGTTATATAAATAATTCAGGAGCTGGAAGATTCCTTGGGAGAGGTGCAATTTAGAGATGGAATTCCTGATGTCAAGTTTAGCAGG
Organism: Croton setiger; assembly: GCA_948099555.1. Lineage (NCBI taxonomy): Eukaryota > Viridiplantae > Streptophyta > Magnoliopsida > Malpighiales > Euphorbiaceae > Croton > Croton setiger. The sequence continues at coordinate 14,793 of CANUEY010486596.1, read as the reverse complement.
GTAAGATTCTGATTCTCAGAGCAGAAGTGCTTTGTTCCAGTACTGTACCTTTTATAATATTATCGAGGCAAGAGCTACTAAAGCGAGCTGCAACATATTGGTCGTTTAAGATTAAATTGGCTGGTCTAACTGAATTCTGTTTTCTGATGATTGAAAATTATTTTTCATCTAGAGTTTTAGATGGCTTTGGATGTTGAACTACTCGTTAGAATCTTTTTTTGATGGTTCTCAACCTATATATAAGTAATTGCTCTTGCACGATTTACATTCTTTGTGAATCATGTTGGTCTATTGCTTTGAAGTCAGATTATGGAAAGTATACTGCAAAGTATATTTTTTTATACGTCATGTATTTGAGTGGTCTATTAGTAACTAAACAATCCTAGCAACTTCTCAGCTATGACTGTGACTCTTTTCAGTTTTAAATCCTCCTGGCTTTGGTTTTGTCCTTCACTCTTCTTTTTTTTTTTTTTTCCAATTATGCATGATTGTTTTGGTTGCTTTATAATAATAATTGGCTGACTGATACAGTAAATTTTGAAGGTTCTCAGCAAAATATGGTCTGTAGCTCTCAAGTTTCATTTCCGCATGCCACCATACTATACACTCGTTCTACGCTCTCTTGCATCCCTGGAAGGTAACTTGCAGAATCCATATTCCCCATACTCATGTTGTTTGCTAGTATTATCTGTAAAAATATAGTATGATGTATGTTCATTTAAACGATATTATTTTATATTTATGAGACATGGTATGTTTGAGAATATGTTTGATAGGCTATAATGAAACATAATCAAACCAATTTGTTGTGTGAATATTGGATTATAAATGCATTTGATTTCATTATTATACTTTGCTGTAAAAATTATGCAAACAATATATTTTTACATGAAATTAATACTTGCCAAATGCCCAAATGTAACCTTAGGACTTAGAAATGAATGAGTTTTAAGGCCTCGACAAAATGTTTTCCATGGTTGATGGTCTATCCCACCCTTGTATAAGCTTTTCAATAATCAGAATCTAGTAATTTGTTTTTCTTTGTTTTCACATTATTGGGCATGTACATGCGCACATAGGCCCAAATGCCCGTATAGGTCATTTGAATTTTAGAGCCACAATAATAAAAATTTACGGCGAGCAGTGCCTCAATAAAAAGTCATGCCATTGATGCATTGTACATTGGATTGAAATGTTGAATGGTTCATTACCAAATTGTTTACCAAAATAAATGGAGGAAATTATGATTTAATTTCAATAGCTGGACCCTGCTATATGTCATTCTACCAATGAATCTTGCAACCAAAGGCCCTATCCTTGTGAAGCAACAATGAAATTGAAATGTCCAAGAATCATAATTTTCTCCCATCTTGGTGCAGAAATGTGCAGGAAAAGATTCAATAATAGATAATAGTTGCTTTCAACTTTTGATGTAGACTAACTAAATCACTTGCTGGGAAGATAAAGGACATGTAAATGCATCAGAAGTAATCAAGGATTAAACCATGGGAACTTATAGTGAAGGTCAAATAATGCCTCCCAAATTAAGTGATGACTCATAATAAGATTCAGTTGCTCTTGCCATGATGTGTCAGCTTAACTCAACTGTAGGGAAGAATGCTGCTTTGGAAACTTGACCAAAGGAATCCCTAGGCCCCCTCACTGTCTTATCACACAAACTGCTGTGTTAACTTTGCATGAAAGTAAATTAATTCAGAGAAGGCATATTTTAGAACCATGTTTCCTCTGTTTGTGAACTTGGCTTTGCATGGTAATGTTCAACTGTGCTGTTTTTACTTTGATAGCAATTTGTTCATGTTCCTTACAGACAGTTAATCAGAGCAGGTAATAACTGTTTTGTTTTTCATTGTTCTTCTCTCAGGTCTGGCAGTGGCTGCAGATCCGAACTTTAAGACATTTGAAGCTGCATACCCATACGTTGTTAAAAAATTACTCACTGAAAATTCGGTGGAGACTAGGAAAATTTTGCATTCGGTATGAAATGCTTTACAAAATATTATAGTTTTATAGTTGTAACTTGGTCATTACACATCTTCTTGGTGTATTTTCAATATCATTCTAGTCTTTACCAAGTTTCCTGTTAAATTATATATTGCATATTATTCTCTACATCAAACATGAGTATATATATTATTATTTATGAATTGGAAAATGAATTAACTTATTTATAAAGTTACTTGGCATGGTGTTATATTTTATCTGATATTAGTATTTACCTGTGCTGGTACTACTGCATGGGTATACTGAAACTGGGTTTCTGGAACACAGTTATGATTTATGTGAATAATCTTATGCTATAATTTTATGCAGGTGGTTTTAACCAAAAGGAAAGAATTCCGGTGGGACCGGCTTGCCCTTCTCCTAAATGTAGGATCATCTAGGTAACATCCAGAACTCTCTAGCTTTATCCCTGAAGCTCCAGGCTGTTGATGTTGTCTAACACGTTATTGTCACCTTAACTGTTTAATTTTTGTACTCTCTAGATTTGCACAAGAAAGAAATTAAGATAAAAAAGAAATATACTCGAGTTCCCAATTCAAATTTTGCTTTGCATTCCAACCAACTAAAATATGTATTATTGTTTCATCATATGTTAATAGCTTGAAGTTTCTACGCATCATTTTTTTTTTCTGCTGCTCAATTTTTCCCAAACACAAAGGAAATATATATTACCGACCTACTGCCAAAGCTTACTTCACAGTCTGATTGAAATATTTTGCTCAAATCTTTCTATCACTGCTATAATCTTGAGTATGGATACTGGAATTTTTGCAGGAATGTTTTAAGTAGACTAGCAGCACCAAAGAATGAAATGCCCCTGAGTTATCAAAAAAATAAGTCAGCAAGTGGTGTTTTCAACGTTGCACAATTAGTCTTGATGCTTTTACCATCCAGAGATGGTGTTGTTCTTAGGAAACTTTTAATGACTGCAGTAAGTGACGTTGAACTATAACCCTTCCATGGACATATCGTTGTTTTTGCTGCTATTTTGCACTACTACTTTTTTCTTTTTTTACTAAGTAGTTTATGGCATGTTAGTTTCTCATTGAGACTGATATTAGTTGACCTGTTCATGCCTTATTCTAGCTTTACTCTTGTCCATTTTTACCCCTTGTGCTTAAGAATGATTTCTCATTCCAACAAACAGGATGGAGCATCATTGGTCCGAGCAATGGTTTCAAAGGAGGCAGGTATCTTTAGACAGCAACTCTACAAGTTCATTGCTGATTTGCTATATCAATGGACAGCTCAAACTCTTGGACTTGGAAAAACTTCAACTGGCTTTGCTTCCCAAGTAGTGTTGACTAATGAGCCTGAAAACAGAGAGTTATTTCCATCTTCCAAAATATCTATGCTTGATTATGATTATCAATCTATCATGAAAGATCGACGACTGAAAGTGATCATTTCCAGAATATTAGATTCTGCAAGGAAAGATCCAGTGTTGATGGTGAAATTCTGCTGGACTTCTTTTGTTATGTTTGTTGCAGCTTCAGCATTGGCCTGTTATCAAGTTTTAGTCTCCTTGTCAGAAGTCTGCATCAGTCACTTAACATATGCTCAAAAGAGAGTGGCAATCGGTGCATGAAACTGTAATCTGACTGCAGTTGATACATTCTGAAGAAGATCGAATGCTAATTATTTCCTTGCCAGCAGTAACATTCTATAACAGAGACGATAAATATGTGGACAGTAACTAAGAAATGTTGGATTTTGTGGCTGGGGTTCAATTCAGTTGCATAAGTTAATTTCATGCCTTGTCGTCACACCTGTAAACTCAAAGGTAAGTTAAGTATTGTACATGCCAAAACTTCTTGGCAGAGGAAGCTCTACAGAAGTGCATAGGTAATTAATTAAGTGTATAAAATGATAATACCCATAACTGTAATATGATAGTAAAGTTACTTGTATTGTGGTAATAGGACACGAGGTGAGGGGATTATGAATGCCTGTGATTTTGTATCATAGGGTCACTTTTGTAAATTTAGGCTGGACTGTAGAAAAATAAATGCATTGAAAACTTGGGATTTTAAAACCATCTTTTACTCGCAATGTGGTTGTTTGATTGTAGATTGCAAAACTAAAAACAAAAATCTAAAAGTATAATTTAACACCTAAAGTTTGATTGAATTTCTAGATGGAATCCCTATATCTCGCGAGCAATCATTTTAGTACTTGAAGTTAACAAATTAGTTCAAGATGTGTCTACAAGGCTTATTAAATTGGTTACTATTTGTATACTTGGTTGCTACAGTATGCTTTTAGTGAATCAGTTGCTTACAAATTTTAAGGTTTCATTACAGAATTTGGTTGCTTACAAACTTTAAGGTTTAATTCGAGAACTTAATGAAGTTTGATTCGAGAATTTAATGAACATTCTCTTCATCCAATACTTGTTTTCTTTCCTTCAATGCAGCATCTTCATAGTCATTCTTCTATTTACCCCATCTCCATTGATGTGAGCTCATCTCCAACCCACATAAAGAATTTAAGGCCGTCAACCTAAAAGAAAAGAAGAGTTTGAGATATCCGTGAGAAGTGTACAACCTAGCAATTTTGTAACGGCCGCAGGTCCATCAACTCTTGAAACAATAATTGCCACTTTTGCATCAGCCATGCTACATTGCTTTGGAGTTTGCGTTATACTTATTTTAGAGAGAACTTATTTAAACAATTTTCAGAAAAACTTTCTTTTTTATTGAGTTAAATTTAACCATTCCATTTAGGTCCAGCTTTGATTTCCTGACCCCATATCATGCAATTATTTACCACATTATCCTGCTCTTTCTCAAATAATACATTACATAATTGCTAATTCATTCAACTAACTGCGGTTAGAGTTGAGCTAACCGGGAGCAACCTGTGCAAAACCGAACATAAACCAAAAACCGACCCAAACCGAAAGTTTAGGGTTGGTTCGGTTCTGTTTTTGGTTAAGTATGGTTCTTTCTTTCTCTCTTCAGGCAGTCACACTCGAACTGTTATTCGCTTCTTCCCTTCCTTCTTCTTCCCTTTCTTCATTCGACACCAAATACCGGCTTCTACCAGGCACCGGCCTTCCTTCCTTCCGGTGAGCTTTTTCGAATTAATTTTTTTTTTTCAATTTAGATACTGTGATGTTAAGTGGTTGTATTTTTCTGTTGAATTTAATGTTGCAGGAGGGATTCAGGTATTATCATGCAGAATCTGATTATTTGATTCCAAACACTCTTCCAGAGAATGCTTCACATCGAGTGGGAATTAGGGCTTTTGGTATTGAACAGTAAAAGAGAGGTAATTATTGGTTAGTGGTCACCATGCTTTAATTCTAATCTCTCTTTTTACATGTTTCGTATAGCATACAGCCAGTTGCAAGAGAATCAGCCATTGTTTAGTCATGTGTAACTACATTTTATATGTTTGAGATTGTTGGAATTTGATATTCCTTTTAATTTATTTGTTTAAACACTTTTTATTTAATTAAGTAATATATTAATTTTTTTTTAAAAATAAGTATAACTTAATTATATTTATAATAAATAATATTTTATGTTAGTTTTATGATTTGAATTTGATTAATAAATAATTAAACTAATTATTTTTATTACAATTTAATTAATTAATATTTAAAATTATATTTTTTGTTAAAATATAATTTAAATATAATTGATTATTATATATGATTATATAATATTTTTTATTAGAATATAATTTAAATTTAATTAATAAGATTTAAGATATTTTTTATTAAAATGTGATTGAATTTCTTTTAATTAATAATTATAATAATATTCTTTATTAAAATATAAATTGTATTTATTAATTAATTACTATGAAAAGAATTTTATTTTAATTAATATTGATTTTATAGAATCACGAAAACCAAATGAATTATTGTTTTAATTCTATGTATTTTGAAATGGATTCATTCAATCCCTTAATAAATATTCTTAGATTATTATAAAATTAGATAATAATTTTCTTTTTTAATATTTTTGGAAGTGGAAGTTATAAATTATTACAAAATTGGATGATAAATTTTTTTTTAATAACTTTAAGAAATTGAGACAATTCTTAACAGAGTATTGTATTCCTTATTTTAATTATGTCCAGTTATTACTATTACCTCCTCCTCCGGTTAAAGCTCACCTTATTTTCCGTTAAATATTGGATGTTTTCACTATTTTAACCTTGTTATTTTTATTTTATTATTTTTTTGTAATTTTTTTTTTTAAAACGAAAATCAATGTTTAAGGGAAAAACTGAGATTGGACTTAAACATTGATTTTTTTTATTTATTTATAAAAATAATAAATAATAATAACGAGGTTAAAATAGTAAAACGAACCAATTAAGTGAATAAAATATGTAAGCCCTCAATTAACTCAGAGTTTTAATAACCCTTCTTCTATCTCTCGCGCGTCATCTCCCCTTCTCCCGTCGAACGATAACCGCCTCTTAGACCTTACCGTCTGAAGAGATACGATACGACCACCTTCAGCATCTCACTTTCAACTTCTCTATTCGCCTGCTCCACCTACTACACCCAAACTTCTCCTTCGATTCAATCTCAAAAGCTGTCATCAACTGTTCTTCTGAACACCAATCAATCGCTGTTTTCCATCACTCCGCCGTACCTCAATTAAGGTAATGGTTTTATTATTATTATTATAATTTTATTTTAGGAACTAGGGTTTCATTGATTCTCAATCTATTGCTTTCATTTAGATAAATCTCTTCTACGAATTGATTCCCATCATCATTTTGGGAATTGAGTTTTGATTTTGTTCCATGTGATACTTGATGTACTGCTTGTTTGTTCCTAAGTCTGAGTCTTGAGCTTTCTATTGGTTGTTGCAGTGCTACTAAGCTTGAATATTAAAATTGAAATGTTGCATATCTAGTTGCTGAATTCTTTGTTTTTGTGGAAAATGTAAAAATCCCTAGCAATACAAGTTTCTGATTGGTGTCATTCAACGAGAAAAAGTTGAGTAGAATTAACCAGAATGTTATTAGATTGATTGTTTTTAATCGCTAGGATGTTATTATATTTTCTGTTTCTTCTAGGAAATAAGTATAATATATTCACTTTGTTTAACTTTTGTATTACAGGGTATATGTATTGAGAGAGAGAGAATTCCCAAACTGTCTGGATTTCCTGTTTCATTTTCGCTGAATTGACAATGGTTTTCGTGAGAACTCCCAACAACCAAACCCTCTCAATCCACCTAAACCCTAACACCACCACCCTTTCCACCCTCAAACATCACATCCAATACGAATCTCAAATACCCATCTCCCATCAACAGTTTATACTATTGCAATGCAACCATAACAGCAATACCCGGAGTGATTTTGATTCTATCCTCCTTTCGCAGCTCGGAATTAGCCCTTATTCTACCCTTACCTTGTATATTCCCTTCCGTGGCGGTATGCAAGCTCCTGTCCCACCAAAACCAAAGCTTGAATTTTTGAATTCGAAACCACCACCAAACTATGTTGCTGGTTTGGGTCGTGGTGCTACTGGATTTACTACCCGTTCTGATATTGGTCCTGCTCGGGCTGCTCCTGACCTTCCTGATCGGTCAGCTACTACCATTGGAGGAGCTGGTGCTGGAGCTGGAAGGGGAAGGGGAAAAGGAGGTGAAGATGAAGATGAAGATGATGGGGATGATAAAGGTTATGATGAGAACCAGAAATTTGATGAATTTGAAGGGAATGATGTGGGTTTGTTTGCTTCAGCGGAGTATGATGAGGATGATAAGGAAGCAGATGCGGTTTGGGAAGCTATTGATAAGAGGATGGACTTGAGGAGGAAGGATAGGAGGGAAGCTAGGTTGAAGGAAGAGATTGAGAAGTACCGAGCGTCGAATCCGAAAATAACTGAACAATTTGCTGATTTGAAAAGAAAGTTGTATACTTTATCAACTTCTGAGTGGGAAAGTATACCAGATATTGGTGATTATTCGTTGAGAAATAAGAAAAGAAGATTTGAAAGCTTTGTGCCTGTACCTGATACCCTTCTTGAGAAGGCTAGGCAAGAACAGGAGCATGTTACTGCTTTAGATCCCAAGAGTAGAGCTGCTGGTGGAACTGAAACACCATGGTCTCAAACTCCGGTTACTGACTTGACTGCTGTTGGTGAAGGTAGAGGTACTGTTCTGTCATTGAAGTTAGATAGATTATCAGATTCCGTGTCTGGTTTGACTGTGGTGGATCCTAAAGGGTATTTGACTGATTTGAAGAGTATGAGGATTACTAGTGATGCAGAGGTTTCTGATATTAAGAAGGCTAGGTTGTTGTTGAAGAGTGTTATTCAGACTAACCCGAAGCACCCACCTGGATGGATTGCTGCTGCTAGGTTGGAGGAGGTTGATGGGAGGATTCAAGCAGCAAGGCAGTTGATTCAAAGGGGTTGTGAAGAATGTCCTAAAAATGAGGATGTTTGGTTAGAGGCATGTAGGTTATCTAATCCTGACGATGCCAAAGCTGTTATAGCTAAGGGAGTGAAGAGTATACCAAATTCTGTTAAGCTGTGGTTACAGGCGGCAAAATTGGAACATGATGATTTGAATAAAAGTAGGGTTTTGAGAAAGGGTTTAGAGCATATTCCTGATTCAGTTAGGTTATGGAAAGCCGTGGTGGAGTTGGCTAATGAAGAGAATGCTAGAACTTTACTTCACAGGGCAGTGGAATGTTGTCCTTTGCATGTTGAATTGTGGTTGGCATTAGCAAGATTGGAGACATATGATAGCGCCAAGAAGGTGTTGAACAGAGCAAGGGAAAAATTACCGAAAGAGCCTGCTATCTGGATTACTGCTGCTAAGTTGGAGGAAGCAAATGGTAATACATCAATGGTTGGAAAGATTATTGAGAGAGGTATTAGGGCTTTACAGAGGGAAGGTTTAGTAATTGATAGGGAGGAATGGATGAAGGAGGCTGAGGCAGCAGAAAGGGCAGGCTCTGTAGTGACATGTCAGGCAATTATTAAGAACACAATTGGGATTGGGGTGGAGGAAGAGGATAGGAAGAGGACATGGGTGGCTGATGCAGAGGAGTGTAAGAAAAGGGGATCTATTGAGACTGCTAGAGCTATTTATGCTCATGCTCTAACTGTCTTTTTGACTAAGAAGAGTATTTGGCTTAAGGCGGCACAGCTTGAGAAGAGCCATGGAACCAGAGAATCTCTTGATGCCTTGTTGCGGAAGGCTGTTACGTATAGGCCACAAGCCGAGGTTCTATGGCTTATGGGTGCTAAAGAGAAGTGGCTTGCTGGCGACGTGCCTGCTGCTAGGGCTATTCTTCAAGAAGCTTATGCTGCTATACCGAATTCTGAGGAGATTTGGCTTGCTGCATTTAAGCTTGAATTTGAAAATCATGAGCCTGAAAGAGCAAGAATGTTGCTTGCTAAGGCAAGAGAAAGAGGCGGTACAGAAAGAGTGTGGATGAAGTCTGCCATTGTTGAGAGGGAGCTGGGCAATGCCGAGGAGGAGAGAAAATTGCTGGATGAAGGGTTGAAGCGATTCCCTTCATTCTTCAAATTGTGGTTGATGCTTGGGCAGCTTGAGGAACGACTTGGTCATTTGGAGAAGGCCAAGGAAGTGTATGATTCAGGATTGAAGCACTGCCCAAATTGTATACCTCTTTGGCTTTCTCTTGCTAATCTTGAAGAGAAGGTGAATGGGCTTAGTAAGGCTCGTGCAGTACTTACAATGGCCAGGAAGAAGAATCCTCAAAACCCTGAGCTATGGCTTTCTGCTGTCCGTGCTGAATCGAGACATGGGAATAAGAAGGAAGCTGATATCTTGATGGCAAAGGCTTTGCAGGAATGTCCTAACAGTGGAATATTGTGGGCAGCATCAATTGAGATGGTTCCTCGTCCACAACGCAAAAGCAAGAGTACAGATGCTATCAAAAAGTGTGATCATGATCCTCATGTTATTGCTGCTGTGGCCAAGTTATTTTGGCATGATAGGAAGGTTGATAAAGCCAGAATCTGGCTGGATAGGGCAGTTACTCTAGCTCCTGACATTGGGGATTTTTGGGCATTACACTACAAATTTGAACTTCAGCATGGCACTGAGGAAAACCAGAAGGATGTCGTAAAAAGGTGCATTGCTGCAGAGCCAAAGCATGGTGAACGATGGCAGGCCATCTCGAAGGCAATAGAGAATGCTCACCAGCCAACTGAAGCTATCTTGAAGAAAGTGGTTGTGGCACTAGGAAAGGAGGAGAATGCTGCTGAAAATAATAGATAGATCCTAGTCACATGTAAGCCTTTCGTATCCGGCTCCTGGATGTGTTGATGTATGGTGGATTAGTGTATTAGTGTTTTAGAGTTTCTAGTTCCATATGCAAATTTTTAAATTTTCTCCCTTCTGAAAATTTGGCATGTACTTCATTATTTATGTGCCTTCTTTGTGTAACCTTTTAGGCATTTGAGGACACTGAAATGAATATTGACATGTTTACACTTACTCCTATAATCTATTTACTCATATAAAGTCTGAAGAGCTGAGACCTGTTCGTTCCACAGTTCTCGCTCCCTTGTGACACCGTTTTCTTAGTTCCTGTATGTGCCTTCTTTTTTGTGTTTAACATATGCAGATTATTGTACATAAAGAAAATCCATATAGGAAGTCCAAGAGGAATACACTTTAGACGCTCCGGATCACGCCAAAGGGTCTGATATTTTTACCTTAATTTCTAGATTATTTTGATTGTTGTTTCTAATTGAATATTCTTTAGGTGTAATATGAATCTAATGAGGTGTATGTGTGTATCATAACGTGCGTGCGGTCTATGCCCTGGTTTAAAACAAAGTAAAAAATCACTGGATTTTGATTAAAAGGTTTTACTTTTGAATTTGATTATGATTTTTATTACATTACATTGAATCAAGATGTTTATTACATTGCTACTTGTAAATTGAGCAATGTTGCCTTTTGACTATTACATGTTTACTAGGTTTTCGTGTTTAGTTAGGATTGGAAAATGATGTTTTCAGATTTCTTTTCAAGAATTCCAAATTGCTTCCTTGATTCTTTGTTACTAGAACCCTTAGTCATATGCTGTTTGAGACTTTTAGAGAATATGCCTCTTTGATGTGCGATGTTTCTTTACCTTCAAATCTCAAACAACAGTATTTTCATTAGTTGCTCTGCTTGAGAAAAAACCTTTTCTTCAATGGGTGCATTAGGAAAACGGGTAAAATTCCTTATAGGTCTCAAACAATGGGACAAAGATAATTGTGTGACTGTGAGTTATTTGTTCGCTAGACCATCAAACAAGAAAAAAAAAAAAGATTCATTCTTTGCATTTCTCTAATTTTATTTTAGTCTCTGTTTAATTTGTTCAGGAGAAGATGGGTAAGAGCAAGAAATGGAAGTTGTGTAGGAGCTCTTCTCGGGACGTGGGGTCTTCATGAGAAGGTTTCGTTCCTATGCCTCTTAGCAGATACCAAATTGACTCTCTTTATGATATATAATCATAAATATGGAATCATTCCACCTTAAATTGTTTTGAGAGTGACATTTTTGTAAATCTTGACTAACCAATTATAAGAAATTGAGTCATTCCACCTTCAATGGTATGAAATACTAAAATAAGTAATTAAATGAAAATATCAAGGAGAACAAATTAAGGTGGTATGACAGTTTTGAATCTTGAAATGTTTATTTGCTACCATATCCGTAAACCAGTATCAGGCCATGATGACAATGAATGTTTATGATGTGATGAATTAGCTTGGACAATTTAATCAACAGGTTCCATGCAACATAGTTTGTTGAGTACCACTGACTGATTCTAATGAGAATGAGATGGAGGAAAAAGAATTGATGAAGCTTCCTCTGATTTGGTTCAAAAAATTAGGAAATAAAAAGTCAAAACCATTATCTCATTTCTACAAACCTCCTGTTGAAGAAGCTGAATCAGTTTCCCAAAATACAAGCATTAACCAATTTGATGATAGGTTTGTCCAGCACCTATGAATTTGATCATAAATTGACTAATTTTCTCTTTTCGTAACCATTTCAGCAAGCAGACAAGTGCAATGATGATGGAATCCACCTCTGAGAAATCACAAGTAGCTGAAAGCAGAAATATTTGCATAGTTCCTGGAAGTGTTGTATGCACTAAAATGCATCATGAAGTTAGGTGGCGTGCTGAAGTAAATTAATTTATTTTGATCTCACTTTTTGTCTAGATTCTAAATTAGCACATGTTTGCTTTTCGTTTCATCTATTAAAGATGACAGAGGGAGAACTGTATCATGAACAGTTCTATTACACTATCTATCATTTCCTTCTCTCTCTGTTATGCACTTATTACTGCAGGTATCTATGTCCAAACTGTGCTTCAAAAGGTTTAGCTTTGCAATTTTGATTGATTTTTATTTCAAATGGTTTTATTATTGATTGATCTTTTTTTTCCCCCCAATTTCAGGTGGAAATTTCAACTGATGAGACGTAGAAAGAACATTTGCTTTGGTTTATGCTGCACATAATTTTGCATCTCCAATAACGTTTCCTCTAACTGTTGCTCTAATCCCCATTGTTGCTTCTTGGACTGCAAAGAAGTCCGATCAAAAAGACAAGCAACTCTTCTCTGTTCTTTTTAAAAATGTTGACCTGGCAAGCTAATTTATCAGAAGAGCTGTGTTATTTTTTCTAAAATTTTCATATTCTAAAATGTATTAAAATTCATTTTAACAATTTCTTAAATCCTTGAGTCCTAGTGCCACAATCTTCTTTCCGTAATTTCATGAACCACTCTCCTTTTTCAATGGAGATGGCATCTGATCATGTTAAGGCAGCTGAGGCTTTTGCTCTGAAACTACTACTCGCTCCTTGTAATGAATCCTAATCTGTTGCCCAATCTCAACAGTTGATTCTGCTCTTTCCGTATCTGATTATTCTCCAACGAAGTGAATCCCAACTGTGGAAAATCCTTAATGACAAAACCATATCGTAGGCTCCCCATCTCTGAATCTCCAGGTAAATAGTGAGCCTCATCGTCCGGAAACCTAACAAATTTGTAATTGACAAAATCTGAAGAGTGCACTGATTTCCATCACTCTACGTAGCCTCATGAATGATCCTTCTAGGTAACTTAACTATTAGTTTAAATATGTGGGTTTTCAAAATTTGAATCTGCTGCCTCGGATTTGTTGTGGGAATGCCGATTTCTATCACATTTGCTGTTTCCGTTATACTCTTGTTTATTTAAATTATTGCTTAGGTTTTGGATTCTCCCTTTCTTTAGAGCTGTATCTACTAGGAAATGTCGAGCAGGAGTATTAATTTGCGAGGAATTTGCTTAGCAACCTACCTTGCTGCTTAGTGATATTAACATCTTAATTCAAGCTTTTCAATGGCATTAAAATTTCCTCTTTTATTCTCTGTTTAATCTCCAATGATATTCATCAATCTTATCCTTTTTTTCATGAGGTGAATTATTTTATTAGATGATAACCACGAAAAACTTAATATTCCCCTTTCTGCTTGTAGGAGATGGTTGCTGTAGAAAGTCGAGACAAATGCCTTAACTTGGAGCAGGTTAGTGGCGGGCTATGGAGATTTATTTTTTCCGGTGGCCATTTGGATGCTATGGAAAGAGAATGTTCATAATTTCAGTCCTAGATGCTGAGTTATGGGGATGTGTATCATGGGCTTTTGGGTGCTTGGAAAGAGAATGTTCGTAGATAACTTGCAGGTTTTGAGAATTCTGATGCAGGAGTACATGTGTTCCAACAAGCTCCTCTTGAGTTACTTCTTAAGCTTTTTCATGATATATTAGAGGAATTGCCGTCTTTGCCTGATCCTATGGAATAAAACCACTTCTTCTCTCCAAAAAAATACGTGTATTAATTATTTTGTAGCTTGAAAAGCAAGTGTTTCAATTTTGTAGGTAATTCAAATAAAAATAGTATGAAACAAATCTAATTGCACCAAATAACATATATTTTACTTGAAAAAAATCAAATAGCACAGATTTATAAAAATTAAAAAAATAGCATATATATATTATTGTGTGTACTAAAAATTAAAAAAATAGCATATATATTGTTGTGTGCACCAAATAGCATATATTCTTCTTCTCCTCCTCCTCCTCCTTCATTTTAGGTTTTTAATTTGATTTATGAATTGTATGTGAATTCTCCTCCTCCATTTATGAACTGTATGTGATGCATAAATTATCCTCCTCCATTTTAGGTTTTCATTTTTTCTTCAAATCTATTGCAAAATTCAGTTTGGTGGTATATATGACAGTATATATAGACTATATATATTGATATATATACCACAAAAATAACACAACCTAGTATATATGAATCATATATACTATTATATATACTCCAGATAAATCATAACATATGACCTGATGTTTTGCAATCAAAATCTGTTACAAAATTCTGTTTGTTGGTATATATGACAGTATATATAGACTATATATACTGATATATATACCACAAAAATCACATTTAACCTAGTAAATATGAATTATATATACTATTATATATACTTCACACTAATCATAGCATATGGTCTTCACAAATAGGCATACATTATTCATACATAATTTTTGTAACAGTATATATGATCTATATATACTGTCATATATACTCTTCATTTGTTGGTATATATGACATATATATACTCCATAAATCATAGCAATGGATTTTACAAATTATAATACATACTCGAGTATATATAGTCTATATATACTAGTATATATACTCGAGTATATATAGTCTATATATACTTATATATATACCTCGGGTATATATAA
>CANUEY010486438.1:0-21629 GCA_948099555.1 Croton setiger | reverse complement strand
TTCCAGGTATTCACTCATCCCCTCTCAGGGGCAAGAGTGAGTAGATAGCAGAAGTTCTTTCATTCCATGTACATACAAAGATAGCCCTGGTGAAGTAGGAGTTTAGGAGGCTTCCGAGCTCACATTCCGGGTCAGTCTTTCTCATTGCTCTCCCTAAGAGAAAGAAAGTAGAGTGGTCTCCTCCTCTAACTCGAAATGAAAATCTCGGAGAAGATAAAGAATCTTACGCCCAAAGACTCCCATTTCTTTCGATAACGTAAAGCGTTCCCTCGATCTTATGAAAAAATTACTCGACTTAGCTTTATCATATTGCTCTTCTATACGAAAAAGTGCAAACTTCCACTTCTCTTTCTTAGACTTAGACGAAATTTCATAAGAGAAGAATGGCTTGTTCTCTTTTCGACGGAAACGAGAAATTTCAGAAGTTCATACTGGGCTTCCTCTACATTCTTTACCTCTTTTTCGCCTTGTGCGTGCATCGCGCTGACCGCGAGCGCCTTACACAGTTGGCAATCAAGGAGAAGCTGTTGCTTCGCTTTGACTACGGCTGGAGCGGCGTAAGAATGGTCCTTGATGCACGTCCGCCGTCTCCTCCTTGTAAGGAGAAGGATGAGGAGACGGGCCCCAGTGCTTAGAGTAACCTGGCAAGATGGTCTGCAAATCAAATATGTTAGAACCTGGTATATATCATCATTAAAAGCGTGACTTTCATTCCTTTTTTCCCATGTTAGAAGGTGCAAAATTAATAGGTGCGGGAGCTGCTACAATCGCTTTGGCGGGAGCTGCAGTCGGTATTGGTTCGGTCTTTAGTGCTTTGATAAATTCCGTAGCTAGAAATCCTTCCTTGGCGAAACAATTATTCGGATACGCCATTTTGGGATTTGCTCTAACCGAAGCAATTGCCCTCTTTGCATTAATGATGGCTTTTTTAATCTTGTTTGTCTTTTAGGGTTTAGGGAATCCATCAATACTAAGTTTCTATTTTTCTGAAAAAGAAATAATTGAAAAAGGTTGGTTGGTGAGCCTAGTGATAGGAGACTATCTAGCTTGGTTCGGAGCGAAAAGCCCCCCCGGATGTAGTCGCGTCGAAGACGAACCGGGTTACCAAAGTCACGATCAGAAAGGTTGAAATCTGGGTCATGCATCTGGAAAGCGCTGGTTCAAATCCAGCTCGTGACAAAACGAAACTTCCTTACAGCAATAAAGAACATAACAAATGCCTCACTTACGTCGTCAGCCTTTGTCATTAGACCACTCTCTATATATGTTATGTTGAGACTCTTGAATCTTTCCCCGAGATGGCAGTAATGGTCTTTCTTATCGATTACAAGGCAGGCCGGAGGTCGACTATCCAGCAAAAAATCTTTTTTATTATGTTATGCTTTACTAGGCTTCTAAATATCTATCAAGACAAATGAGGCAATAGCGGCCTAAGGGAAGATGAGAATGGGAGCTTTGAATAAACCTTTCTTTCAATGAGCAAAAATATGACATTGAATGCTTGAGTCGCTGATAGGGGAGCCCTCTTTTGACTTGAAGACCTTTGCGCTTTCCCTTAGGCGGGCTATTCCTTATTAATATTAATGTCCGCGGATTCTCTTTCTTTACCCCTACTCGTCTTTGCCCTGCCATTTCCAGTCATTTACAATGCCAGTGATAAAATGAAGCCGGCTCATCTTTGATTCTAATGTGCCAATTCCTCTATTCAATAAAAGATTGATCCGTCACTTCCCGAAGAAAAGGACTCCTAGAGTGTGAACCCAGGATCCGAGATGTGGAAACATTTGCCGAATCTACATACGCCGAAGCCTATTATAAATTGAATATTATTGCTCCATCCGGAATGAATTTCCCACCTACCTTGGGATAAGTGGTTGCCAGAAGCTTGAGACTTGAATGGTAATGACTTGAACATTCTGGTATTAATCTAACTTAATAAGTTCATCCCGTGAGGGAATCTATACCCGTGCTATAAGGAATATAAAAACGGACTTGTATTTCTCTTTTATAGGATACTGGAAATGAGACTACAGTAAAAGTCCGGGTGTAAGCTCAAGTAGTGGTAGCTCCGTGAATAATTAACTTTCTCTTTCATTCCTACCCACTAAGTAAAGGAGTCCAGTCTGAGTAGCTGGATCATCGAAAGACTTCCATTAGTGAATCGTTATAGCATTTTGTATCGATAGCGCTTCTTTTTGAGGAGATTCCGTCTTTGATCCATGCTTGCGATCTCGGTTGTGAAATTTTGTTGTGAAATTTTCATTTTCTTTTGGCTTGGTAATGGTTTTCTTTTTCTTAAGGGAATGAATCTTGTTCCTTTGTTTCATCGCATAGAAGTTTAGTTTTGCCCAAGTCTGAAGATAGAGATAGATATGAATCATCCGCTGTGGAAGGAGATGCGGGACTTGCCATTTCATCCCTAGCCTTCGTCTCGTATAGGACATTGTTTCTTATATGGATGAATTCTTCTTCTATGCCAAAATTCCAAGTATCTTTCTTTCTCCAAGTCTTTGACTTTTCCGGTTTGCTTCTTGAACTTGAACGACCGGTTGTTGAGTCTTATTCCCCCATATGCATATGATCTGAGAAAGCCTCTTCTTCGTAAGAAAGCAAGGGCTAAAACTCAGGGATGGAAGCCAAAACAAAGCGAAAGAAAACAGCATTCAAAGTGGAATGTCTAATTTTGTGGTAAGAATCGCCATTCGTAACCGCTGAAGCAGGAAGATCTGAAAGCAACCCCTGAGTGAGAGGGGGAGTTTTCAGAGCAATCAAAGCAATCACGACGAACGAAAGAGGGCCGGATTCGCAAATGTGTGTTCTCGGGTTATAGATTTAACATAGTATAAATAGATTCGGCAAGAGATTGCGCGGCATAAGACTCTCTCGACCTCTTAAGCCCATACTGAAATTCCAGGACATTCATGAATCTACTCGAGCTCTTTGGCAGGATTAAGATCCCCTACCCACCTTTCATGTAAAAAGGCGACTCGCAAATGGTTATGGTTCTAAGGGCAAGTACCTCCTACTAAACGTCCTTATTGAAAACGAAAATCCCTTGCTGAAATAAGATTCCATAAAGCAGGCAAAAGGCGAGAAAAGACCCAGCGCAAGGGTAAATGCTCTTTGATAAGATGGATCCGTTTAATATGAATAAGCAGTTCTTCCATTCCTCGTGTTATGTTAGCCAGGAAGTTCTTTTAGCTTAGTGGTGATCTTTCGAAGTAGAATAGGCTCTTCTTCCCGATCCCGATTTCGGAGTTATATAGCCTGTGCAGTTCAAATACCTCTTATGAGTAGAGCTCCTTGTTCTATTTGACTAGCTTGGAGTTTAGTAATTGCTTGGGACTTGCCTGTAGTAAAGCCTACAGTTATAAGGCTTTGTAGGTAAGCACGCAAGCAGCATTTGATGTGTGAGTCAAGGCAAAGAAAGGGGGTTGAGGGCTTTCTAATTCTAAATAGACTATCCTTTTCTGATCGTCCAAACTGGTAATAGAATATCTAAATTCTCATTAAATTGCATACAATATATATATATAAGAATAAGAATATATATATATAAGAATAAGAATATATATATAAGAATAAGAGAAAAACCGATACTCCGACAGCTGAGAAGAAGCTGTTCTCGGGTAAAGGAAGGGGTGCGCTGAAAACAAGATTAGGCAAGCAGATACAAGCGAAACATCGTAATTACGTATTCTAAAGTGAAACCGATCCGCCGTCTCATGGACAAGGCAGGGGGTGGCACCTTACGTCAAGATGGTACTCTTTCTCCTATTTAAACTACCGAATATAAAGTGACCATAGAGGGAACTTACTCCTTCCCGTCCGCTCCCCACGAGAAGGACTGGAAGCCGAACCCAACCATTAAGATGTCCTTTCTTGGGAGTACCGAGTATCCCCTTAGTGTACAAACAAGGAAGAGCCGATGGTAAGCGAGAAAGACGGAATATCATGCAATATCCTAAATAGTGATGAATGCCTTGTGTCTTAATAACAATAACACGACTATGAACTCTGTCTTGATCCCCTGCTCTTCTCTTAACCGAGCCTTACCGGGTTTTTCGGGGAAGAACAATCGTGCCATCAATGGCATCAAAAGACAGAGATTCCATCAAAACGAAATAGGTTCCTTTGAAAGTTAAGAAGAACAGAACGCGGGAAATCGGTGAAAAAAGGTCCCTCTCTTCTATTTCAAAGAACTACTTATGATCTGAGACTCTCTATCTATTGTCTGCTTCCGCTACTTATTCTGTGCTCCTATCCTTTATAGTCGAGCAGTTTTCCGCGCCTCTCCTTGAAAGAGGAAGATTCAATGAGATTAATCCCTTATGAGATTCCCCTCGGCTTAATAATAATAAGGTGCGGTTCTCTTTCTTTCTTCCCTCCCTATCCCTAATATAATCGGTCGAATAGCTTTGCCCCTCATTCCGTCAATCTATGTCTTCCCCACTGCTACTCTTATTCGAGAGATGCCACCTCAACCTAGGCTAGCTCCAACTCAAAGAAAGGACAGAAGGGCACATTGCTACTTTTATTCATTTGAGAAGTGCCAATAAAGATGGTGAACTGAAAGCTTTGTCTTTCCCTTCTGCTAAGTCAAACAAAGGAAAGGAGTAATCTCATCCTGGGTACGGCTATTCAAAGCATCGAGACAAAGAAATGTCTTGAAGTTGCTATAAAAATGAATGGGAAGAGGAAGTGGAAAGATCTCCCTACCCAACCTGGTCGGTCAAGCAGTTAGCAACTCCGATCCCTAAAGGTAAGTTTGAAACTCCTGGTCTAACAGCGTATTGTCCCATCTCCTAGCTCAAACTAAGAGCTGTTTGGAATGAAACATCCTCCCTACTCCTATGGGTTGAGTGTGCCCTTGCTTCTCCGCTTCGAGTAGCCGACTCGACCTTTCTTACCCGATATTTGATTACCTTTCAAAAGATGCCGAGCCAAGATCAGGTGATTTTCTTCCTCTAGTTAGGCATAGTCCGAATTAGCTCGTCAGTGGTAGAAGTCGGTTCATCGGCTTAAGAGCCTGTCAATCTATCCAAAGAGCCTACCCTACGCCTCCTATAATAGATTCAGCTCCAGCTGCGCTTTGCTGATTTCTTTCTCAATACAATAAGATGCCTGAAACTCGGTCTTTGAAAGGGAATTACTTCGATGTCTTCTTGCTCGGGGTATGGTATGTAGTCAGCATAACCCTTGGTTGAATCGGTCTCTCTCCTAGCAAGGGTTGAGCTCGACAGCTCTCACCCAGTGAATATCTCCGCGCAAGTCACTTCTTTCGCCAAGTGCAAGTAATTGATCAGACCGCAAGCAAAGGATGACCATTACGGGCTCAATAGAGCACCTCCTTTCTTTGTATCCGTATCCGAGGCCTCAAAATGAAAGAGTAGTCAAAGTAGGCCAGGCAAGAGTGAATTAGACTGGCTTTACGACGGTCAAAGGGTACCATTTTTTCCATTAATTCCTGTTCTTGGTCAATAGTGAGAGTAGCCAAAGCAATTCCTTTTCTTCAGAAAGCCAGTCTGTCTTATACAGTAGGAAGCCGCTTTCACAAGCATTCCCTTCAGTCCAAGGAGCCAATAAAGGTAATCCTTTTATTCAACTAGTAGCGATCCTTTCAAGCGCCCGGTAAGCAAGCAAGAGAAGTAGGGGAATTCTCATACGAGATTTGCCGTAAGAAAAGAAGCTTGACTGGCCTTCCTTACCCTAAGCCCGGGAAAATCAGTGAGTTGCCCTCCCTCAACCTATTTACTTTCCTTCACTCGGGAATTCCGCTACTTGTTTTCACCTACGCCCTCTTCTGGGGATTCATCTGGCTCTTTCTATTCCCGGCTCTTTGTTCTCCTTTGTGGAATACAAGCGGTAAAGAAGGAAGGGTTTGGAAGACGGACATCCGCCTCCTTGCAACCCGATGAACCCTAAGTTAAGAAAGAAGTAACCACTCGGGCAGCTGTTCATACTGTGAGGCTGGCCTAAGAAGGGAATGGTTTATACAAGACAAGCTATGGAAAAAGGGGGTTGTCCTACTAGGTAGGCTAGGTGGCTCACTTCCCGCCGGATCAATGGCAGAGAATAGTTACTTCACCATTAGATTAGAAGAAGCAGTTGCCTTCACTCGTATTTGACTTTCTTCGCTCCTTCTTGTACGCTAGCACTTGAGGGAGGTGGTTCGGCTACCTTTTTCATCGTGTTTGCAGATAGAACATCAAATACACAATTTCTTTCTCTCTTTGTACTATGCCTTTTATGAATCTTCATAGCTTGGGAAAAAACCGGAAATCCTACCTTCTGGCATTACGAAAAAGTGTTTGTTTGTTGAAGGAGCAGAGTGAAAGGCACTACATCGAGAGAGGGCAGGGGACCGGACATTGAGAGGCGGACAACGAGGCGAAGATAGCAGACTTGCCTCGAGACAGGAACATAGCATAGGGACAATGCTCCGGACTAGTTAAGTAGTTGAGCCATTCACTCCAATAACAAAGCTATAGCGACTTCGTTCCTCGAAAACACATAGGTGCCATAGTCGAATAGTTTTAATTAAGAAGGGAAAGAATGGGAGTTCTTAGTCTCATAGAATCCTTTTCCCGGACCTCCGAGATTGCTGTTAAATAGGTTAAGAAGGGTAAAGGTTGTCCAAGTCATTTAGTCCTAAGCGGAAAGATAAGTCTGGAAGGCCTTTCGTTAACACTCACCCAAGAATCAGCCACTTATTCTTTCGATGACCAAGTCCTATCCTATTCCCTTTTTTTCCCAATCCAGCCTCAGTCAAGCTGCTGTGCTCGCACAAGGCCTTTAAGTAGGACCTGCTCAGGCCAAAGAAGAGAGGAGGATATCTTCTGCTCCAAGAATAGGATAAGGATAAAGAAGGATGCCATTGAAAGAAAAGAGAGTGACGGAACGACATCTGAATTCACTCAAGAACGGAAATCACTCCGTATTCCCTATATAGAAAGACAGCCCGGAAGGAATCGACAGATGCTCCTACCCACCACACTTCCCAACAACTCAAGTAAAAGCCTGACTATTGCTATTGAGGGCATAGATGAAGAAGAAGGATGCTGACCCAGCTTCCATGTCTACAAGAGCCAGACAATTCCTTTCATCGAATCCAAATTTGCTATTTCAAGGTCTGATCAGGTGACACAGTTCTATCTATCGTGGTTTAAAAAGATAATGGAAGCGCTTGACTAGTTGCCATCTCTAACAGCCAGCCCTTAACACTCTCGTTCTAGGCCAGGAGTCACCATTACTTCCCCGGCTAACAGTGAATTAACTCTAAGTTTCAATCTCTGTCTATCTCTATCTTTCTATCTGTCTCAATTCCCTTAGTGTCTCTGCTTGAGTAGTAGAATCATTTTTACTTTATGGAGGTACCCCACAAAAGTTAAGGCGTTCTCGGATAAAGCCCCTTCTCGCTTATGGTGAAAATGGTCCTCTCTTCTTATTGACTTGACAAACTCCGAACGGAGAATGAGAATCCGCTTCACAGCTGTCTTTCCACTTGCGGTGCTCATCCAACAACATCAACGAGGATTCTATTAGTCTTCGTTTGTTCAATAGCACCCTCAAGAGTTGTCGTGAAATGATACATAGAACAACCCGCTACCGCCCATACCACTGTGGACAAGTCCACGCTCAGTTGCACATACCGGGTAAGTCCGTGTCAGCTGATCCCATCAGAGAGATCAACTCGCGCATGATCGAATGCCTCTAATTTAGGAAGCTATCCAAGGAAGATTACTCGGAGCTGAAAGACTTCGACGTACGTAATGGCCAGAATGAATAGAGTTTCATCACATGAACGATAGATTGAGACAAAGATCCTACTGACTAAGCTTTCCCCGCTCGGGATTCGTCATCTTAAGAGTATGAACTAAGAAGCGATAGTGAACCTTCTTTGAAGAGTGGTTCCCATAGAAGACATAGACAAAGAGAGGTATAATCCCGCGGCGAAGAGTGAAGAAAACCTTGATTCGCTTACTGACGATTCATTACTTGCTTTGGCCAGCTCCAGGAAAAGAAGTTCACAACCCCTACACATAAAGGGATTCTATCTCGTCTCATCGGTCGTCTGGGTCAATTTATTCAGCAGGGTACGAAGCGAAGGTTATTTTCTATTGGTTGTTCTGACTCGATTTTCTTAAATTAGACTCCACTCTTTTATTCTTTTTATGTCGTTCTGTCACTACCTCCCCAAGAGTAGTAGACCGGGCACATACGGGGTGTCCGCCTACAAGCAACTTATCTTGCATTCTAGTGAGTTCCGTTCATAGGTTCGTTTCTTTCTCCCATTATTTCAATGCCCCGTTAGAACAGCTAAGCCCGCCTCGTTATTCTATTCGGATATATTCTAAAATCTGCACGTCACCTTTACCGTTTGCCGTTTAAGGGAATGAATGGGAGGATCGTCAACAAACGGAGACCGAAGTTTGAAATGAATCCAAATTTGGATTGAAGAAATGGATGAGTGAACAAGGGCCTGAAATGATTGATTTGTTTGAGAGCCGTCCGATGATCGAGATGTTCTCCCCGTCGGGGTGGATACCATTCCCCCTGCTGTAGAATATATATAAGGGCTCGAGGTTTCATTTCGAACCAAACCTATTCCTTCCAGTACGATTCATTGTTTGGGCTAGGTTCGCAACAAAAAAAAACTCTGTTCAGTAGAGTTTTTCGTCCTCCACTCCATGCCAAAATAAATCTGCTAGAAAGACCCTCCCGAGGGCTTTGAACCCTCTAAACACATTAGCCAACCTTTCCTCCTTAGCCTTCGTCTCCGATAGAAACAGAAATACAACATCCGGTTGTATATTATGAGCCACTCCCGGAGAGCTGAAATTACGGGTTCCCGGGAGATTCCCCTTTAATTCCAGGCGAGGAACGTAGTCGCTATAGCGAAACTCTTGGAAAGATGGAACGCTTTTTTACTAAAAGGAGTGGGTTTTCTGGAATTGAATAAAAGCCTTTCACCACATTTCTTTCGTGGGGTCCAGTGTTTGAGGTGCCGTAAACGGAAAACGAGCCCAATCTCAATGAAGAAAGGAATGCTTCGCCACCACTCCTCTTAGCGCTTCTCTGCTTTCACCGACCCCCCTGCTGGAAGTTCTGTGAAAAGCACATAGATCGGTGCGAGCACCTAAGAAGAAAGGATTGGATTGCGTATAGAAAGAAAGGAGATGATAGGGTTTGCCTAGATAGACTGGTCTCAACTCATTCAATGGACTCCAAAGCAAGCCATCCATTCCATTTTGATCTCTATTTTCGTAAATAGAGGTTCTCCGTCTACATTACTTATTTTTAAGGTTTGGTATGGGACTCTCACTGAAGGCTTAGCTTAGGCTCGCATCAGAAAGAGATGGGGCACGTGGGGAAGATCCGCAAGAAGAAGGCAAAAAAAAGAAAGCGATACCGGGGAGAACGACCTACGATTCAAATCAGATCAAGGAGTTTGACCACTGGATAGCGACAAAACCTCTTTGAAAGGTCCATCCCTCTGACCAAGCAAGCACCCCCCAAAAAAGCCCTTATAAAGTAATTCATTCCATTCCACCGCAGGGAAGAAGCTTATTTTGCTCGTCTCGTTTGCTCTCGCGGGACTCCTCTCTGAAGTATTGTCCTTGTCTTGGAAGGAAAAAGAGATTCCTAGGACGAACTCGAGTAGATTACTTCGAGACCAGACACAAAAGATTATCCGAAAAGTAGCTTTGGCAAGGGTACCTAAGAAGAAAGAAAAGGCCATAACAAGAAATGGAATATGATAATCGCATGCCAACGAAAACGAAGGTATCAAGTTTCTTCGCCTAGACCTGAAATCAGGATTAGGAAGGTGTCAAGTAAAGTATACAGCCCCTCATTTTTCGAAAAATATTCTTCTCCATAGGTAGGTAGTTGCCTAAAAGCAAAGCTGCTTCCCTTTTAGTAGCTTCTGCTTTTCTTTCAGGATGTCCTCTCTCTAAAGCAAGCATAGGGAAGACAAGGCTGGGGTATGGTGATCCACCAGAGTCAGAATATGGGCGAAAAACGATAGATAAGGCTGGAACGGCTGCGTAGATTCAAAGAGACAAGAGTTTACGAAAGCTATATGCTTATAAGACGCAAGTCAACTCTTCATCTCTGGAATCGCCTTTGGTGTCTTACTAATCTCAGAATCCATCTAGAACTGGTAGTGTAGAGTGGAATAGAGGGTTTTAGGATTCTTTTACGCTTCTTCTTCTTTTTGGCTTGCAAGAAAACGACGACGAATCCTATCTATCTAGAAAGATTAGAAAACAAAGGAAGACTCTTTTACTAACAATTATCATATAGATGCCTCAAAAATTTTTCAAAATAAAATGACAGACTCCCCTCCTTCACCAAATCCTGCGTCATTTTCCCCAGTAGTTTCCTCTCTAACGACATATATTTGTCTATAGGTAAATCTGGTTCTTCTGGAGGGATCCCCCTCCAGTGCTAAAAAAAAAGCAGAGATCTTATAGTCGAAGCGTACAGAGAAAATGTCATTCTTTATCCATTCATTGGTCTCTAATAATGCTAAAAGTTCGGGATTTTTATGTGCTTCCTCTAGTAATAGGGATTTTAACTTTGTGGCGCAAGCATGCCGCTCCTCATACATGCGCGCGGTTGAATCCCAAAACCGGAGTGAACACATACACATATAAGAGCGATGATCTGAGGCGGACCTAAGACTATGATGAGCTTCATCCACTTCATCCATTTGGATGAAGATAGATTGTTCATCCCGGAGCTTCTTAAATCGGTTAAAAAGGGCCCTTTCCCTTTTTAATTGAATTGAATAACAGGGGGGACTTCTCGGTCCTGTGGTACGTAGTCGATTGTCCCTTGAGCAGGAGGGGATAAAGGGGCCGCTTGCTCCCGCTGTGCCAGCTCCTCCCAGATTAAATCCTGGTCGATCCCCTCAATAGGATCCTCAAACCCTACTTGACTCGTACTCGCCCTAGAAGAACTAGGATTCGAAAAAATGGAATTCACTTCGCATGATGACTCATTTCGAAAAGAGTCAAGTAAGGCCTGTAGATGTCCAGAGGAAGACGAAGAACCACTTTTAGTGACAGAGCGGATACCGTAATCCAAGTCCAAGAAAGTCAAAAGGGCACCCCCCCATAAACCACGAAAGAGAAAGAAGTCCCTGATGCGGGAGAGCTCACTTGCCATTAGGGGAGCAGCTCTCTGCCTGGGAGGTAGAGAGATGCGGGATTGCTTAAGTTCTAAAGTCAAGGGAGGTGGTAAGGCTGGCTTTTTTTGTACCCCTAAGCTATTCTTGTAATCCTTTTCTTGTTCGTTCTTCATCCATGTAATTATACTCATTCGATTTGAAGTGGATTCTAAGAGCAAATCTCAAAGTAAGCTTTCTAAGCTATATGAGAATGAAACCTTTCCAATCAGACTGGACGCTGACCAATGCCGATTATTGCTCCTATTAAGGTACTTCGGCGGACGTGGGGCACCTTCCGTAACATAAATATTTTACAATTCAATAGTATGACAACGTAACCTTTAGCACAGATATCCGAGTTCCTGATCCCATTACCATTACTGGGGGCGAAGGTGGCGAATGGCATAACTCCTTCTTTCTCTTTTCACGGGTAGAATCGCTATTGTTGAAGAAGTCCAGAGCTCAAGAGATGAGGATCAAATCTCTTGTTGAGGAAGCAACTAATGTTGCAGTTGCAGGAATGGGAGCAGCTCTTGCGAGCGACTCAGCTGAAATTTGAATGGCTAAAAAGCCTAAAAGGTGCGTGCAAAGCGAGTCTTTAACCCCGGGAAATGCCCGAGGGATTCTGTGTTAAGCCCTACAAATGCAGTTAGCTCGAGTGAAGGAAACCTGGCTTGTGTAGCCTATGCGAAGTGGGTTAAATGGTTGATGAATTTTTGATTCTTGAATGTGACCAAGCCAAGAATGGCTAGAGTTGACAGAGAGATTCTCTTTTATAGGAAACAGAATAAGCACAGTTAGCAAGATCCCCTGCTATTTCAGCTGCCGTGGAAAGGAAGAACCGATGGGATTGCCCGAGTTGAAAAAGTGGATGCTGGTTTAGTGAGAAGGCTGCTTTAAGGACGGATCTCTCTCTATTCTATAGATGAATCCCGGGTCAGATGCCATGAAATGAAAGGCCTTTTCTATGTGCAGATTTTTTAGGTGTTCCGTGAGTGAGTGAAAGTCGGATCGGATTCAAGTTCTCCAAAGCCAGTAGAGTCGCTTTTCCTTATTCTTATAGTGTTCGGGCATAAGAAAAAAAAAATAGTTTAGAGTGAAAACTGCGCTTAGGCCTACAACGTTTAGCCGTGAACCAGAGCTAATGATTAGAGATCTTCTATCTAAACAGCTTGACCAGACTCATTCTGTCTCAAAGTGCTAATCAAAGCAGCAAGGTCAGTCAATTCTTGAGTTTAGGATAGATCAAAAGTGCTTAGGTGTTGGAGGACGTCTATAAGGGAGCGAAAGAAGTTACATCCGGTAGCTTAGCACGAACTAGGAAGAGGAACATATAGATTTTCTAAAGTAAAGAAAGTGGTTTATAGCGAGTTAAGGTATGATAGAGGTCTAACTCCCACGAAGGGAACCTGACAGATACCTCTAACAAGTAATCCTTCATAACCAGTTTTTTATGGAATAGTGAAGGGGTATAGGATACGAATAACAATGTATATCATGAAGTAACTCAACTGTAAAAGGAGAGAAGATGCTCGTAAGAAATATGATTGCTCACTCGAGAAGATTGAATTGTTAAGGGGGCATTCGAATGAGTTTTACTTGTCATCAGGATGAAAGACCAATGAATCGTTAATTTCGGACTCGTGTTTTCTTGTATTGCCTCATGAACTATTCGGTATCAGTAGTAGAAGTTCTACTTCCCATAGGGATTCCTAGCTATCCCGTCAACCTAGTCAATGAGTATATTATTCCTTTGTTAGTGACTCGTCTCCCCGAGTGGGGCTTCTCCTCTAAGGCCGCTATTCCTGCCCTTTTGAAGGCGTAGAGTCAGGCCTTTCCCGATCGCTCGTCACGACCCGTGTGGGACGGTGAAAGGATCAATGGAATTCGTTAGGGGTAAAGTGAGTGTCTGATCCTGCATGCATAAACAGCACTCCCTTCGTAATGCATTGGATAGCCAGAAATCGAACTGAGAAGAGCGGCGTGCCAGAATGAACTCCCGAATGATGCCTGTACTGACTGACTGGACTTATGAGTCAGTCAACTACCTGTTCGGGGTCGGAGTCAATCAATGCCTTCAGAGAGGGAATGTCGGATAACTGCTCGGAATTTTGAGAAAAGGAATGACTCCGCGCCCGATGCCTGCTCCACCTTAAAGGTAAAGAGACTCTTATTTGTCTACTGAAATAAAGGACTCCTAGTGGCTCCTTTTTCGATTCCAGCCTGTGTTTTGCTGCCCTTTCGAAGCCCTTTGCAGTAGTTCCTCCAGGTCTAAAATAGGGGTATTGGCTAAGGCTAATAGATACATCTCTTTTTCTTTTATTTTTCGCTGCATCTTTTGCTGCTATTGAATCCGCTGCTCTTGCCGGTCTTGGTGGTAGGGCTGTAGGTCGCTAAGAAGCTGTTGTTGAAGCAGTGTGGCAGGGAACATGCAATAGCCTGGAACAAGCGGAACTGGAATTCTCACTTTAAATTGCGTTTTAATTTTAAAAAGAGAAGTTCTCCGGTGAAACTAAGAGAATCTGGGAAGCTGGCTAGCTCCACCACAACGGCCGTAGCCCGAATTCAAAACTTCCCACATGCGGTATAGGCTTATCTATTCTATAAGATAAATCTAGCTTTTGAGCTTCCCTTCTTCTAAATGGGATTTTCCTCACAGGCAAGTGCCCATATTGACTTAAAGCTGGGATCCTTAGACCCAGACCCCACGACTATTAATAAAGCACCGCTCTTTCCTCACATCTACCTAACCAACAACGACTATCCTTAACGAAGTTAAGAAAGGGATGCGTTTCCCCTGTCGGGCCCACCGAAATGAACCTGACGCACTTTGGCCTAATTAGGGAGTGAGTGAAGGAGAGGAAACTAGAGAAAGGAATTAGAACTCCTTACTGGCCCTATTTGAGTAAGGGGGGGCATAGCCCAAGACTATCTATCCTTTATTCACTGGGCTAAAAGGGAATTCTCTTATTACTGGAGTTTGCCGGGGCGGGCTCTTCTCTTCTTACGGTGCGGTAAGATTAGGATCCTAAATATCCCCCCTCCCCTATTCCAGTTGCCGTAGTTGCTGCTTGCTTTTGAAAAGAAGAGAATGAGATATACGTGTTCGTCTTGATCAATAGAATGGAAGGCCCTCAAGAAAACCGAGTTTCACGACCTACAATAGTTGCCAGATGGTGAGCGATACGGAGGACCCACTTGAAAGAGGCCCGATTGATCCCATAGTGTAAAGGGGGGCTTGCCCTTGGTCCAATACCGTCTGCTCTTATTCTCATCTCGATGACCATGTCACGAACTGGATTTGAACCAGCACCTCTGGGAGTTAGCCAGCGAACTTCCTTTCGATGACGAGCTGAACAACTTGAGCAAAGCTTCTAAAGCACGTTTGTTTAGGCTTCCAATAAGGTTGAGTTTAATCAAATGCGGATTTTGTCCGATAGGCGCCCTAGAATTCATTCCCGTGGAAGCTTCTTCCGTAGAGGATAGAAGAGGATAGAATGGATGCAACCGTATGTCTCCTCCTCGGCATCGGATTGGTACCGCAGGAGATTCTCGAATTGAATCTTGGTCACCGATTCTCCTTTATCACCTTCCATGGCTGTCTTCAATAGAGTAGGAGTCTCCAATTGAACAAAAGGTAGCTCAATAGATAGGGCTAATTAGTCCGCTAGTTAGCTTCCTCGAAAGAAGCACGAGCGTAATGCTTTGAAGCCACGTTTAGAACGGGATTCCAAGCTCTCCTTCTCTTTTACACCGACTAGGAGAAGAGTAAGGGCGGATTCAACTAGTACTGGTTACGTCCTTCTTTATTACATCTTCTGATTGAACATTTATAAAATCTTTCAATTTAAAAAATCTTTCACAAGGCTAGCAAGAGATTATTCAATAGTGCCGTAGCACCCATTCTTTCGTGGAAAAGATGCAAAGTCAAGATAGTTGGCTAGGGCTTTACCCTTCTCTTACGCAATTTGCAGTTATGATTGACCCAAGCCAAGGTCAATCGGAGTGAAGTGAGTCGACTTCTCCCCTTCTAATATACTTAGAGCGGATGAAAAGAGAACTTTCCAATCCTACTGAAGGTAAGTAGAGTTCTTTCTTCTCACTCTCCGTTCTTTCTTTCTGAAAGTCGGAATCATTGCCCGAAAGCAAGGGTATCTTTCTTAGCCCTCTATCTTCTTTTCTTTCCCTTTCTGCTCCTCATCTATTGGCCCACTCGCATTCCTATTTCTTTCCCTTTCTGCTCCTCATCTATTGGCCCACTCACATTCCTATATAGTTGTCAGTCTTCTCCCGGCTTTCCTAGCCAAAGATAAGTGCTTCGCTTTGTAACTTGATTGCTTGGGCTGACTGGCTTGTCCCCATCCCCTGATAGTTAGCGCCCCGTAAGGGAAGAAGAAGGCTTCTTTTACATGAAATGGATGCCCTAATGAGAAGACCTCCAGCTTTAGAAGACTTGGGGTTACCAATTTCTTTATAGGCTTCGGCTAATGATTCCACAGCCCCTTTCGTCTCGAGCAATCTCGTCTTACCGGCTCACTTATGATAACCCTTTTATACTCTTATTTATCATTGGTAAAGAATCTCTCTATCTTCCTTACCGGTCCCACACTTAGGTTAGGCCCTGTCCGGATGAGGATGAGGTTTTTCCTAAAGGAATAGAACTGGTCGACGGGAGACTTTCTCCATAGCTAGCAGAGCTTTTTACGACTAGCTTACTAGAAAATAGAAAAGCGGGCATTTCGCGGTTATAGAATTCTCTTTAGAAAGTGTAATACGGAATCCGTTGTTGGAGGTCTTGTTGTGTGAGGCGGATCCCAAGGAGTGGCGCTTCATATGATTGTAGAGTCGGTAGTGAGAGTGTGAAAAGGAGTCTAAGGATGATGGATCCGATGTGTCTGGCTTCATCCGCTCGTGAGATTTCATTCTACTCCTCTACTAACTTCTCATTGCCAACCGTGGATTTAAAGTACCAATCTAGGCATTTCCCCTTAATAAGGTAAGTCTTTTTCTTGTTGCAGAAGCTGTTTGGGGGTCATATTCATATAAGAAGTATCTCACTATTACCCTTTCTGCTAGTGCTATGCCTTACCTTAGTGCAATCCGTTCAGGCACAAGATTAATCCCTTCCCCGCTTAGAAATCAAGTTCCTAAATAGGACTCAAACCTTGAGTTTGAAAATGCATCTCAAATGTCAAGTAATTTCTCGAGTCAGATTCTTTCACAGCTTATTATGTGGCATTTGGCCTGAAAACATCTGATTCACTAGCACCGGAAAAGAAACCAACAGCTAGGCCAACAAGCCCAAGGTGAAACAGCCCTGCTAATTCGTACTCTTCTTTTAATGCCCTAGGATTGGATTCCAGAGTTGCTGAGTCAATAGCTATCAATATCCATTCCTTTTGTTTGAATAAGCAAGCTAAAGAGGTGCCTAGGACACTAGTAGATGCCCAGAAGGAGCAAAGGAGCAGTGAGGGAATGAAGATGGCATCGAAGCGAAGAGAGAAGGAGCTGTCGCATATCCGCAGCATGCCTTATTTAATACGTTGTTTATGTAGCTGCGTGACTTGAGGAATAGAAGTATGGGCTGGAATTGAGTAAGGCCTTTACCGAGTTATCTTACTTGCTTGATAGTTCCTATTCCCTACTTCTTAGACGTGGGTGATCCATACCCATGAACCACCTACTCTTCGCTTACCCGATCGTAAAGGGATAGTCAAAACAGCAGCACATTAGTCAATACAACGGAAGCTAGTCTTTACGCCTTTAATGATCGCAGGGAAGAGGCAAGAGTATATCCCTATCTTCAACCCTGAGGGAAGCAAAACAACAAGACTCATGGGGTCAGCCGCAAAGGCCCGATAAAACAAAGCCTAGAAAGCCGGTAAAGCAGCGAAAAACGGACATCGAGCAAGGGAATGAAGCAAGACAAAGCGGGCAAGAAGGAAGACGAAAACACAACTACCGGTCTTGCCGTTCTTCGTCCTTTCTCTTAGAAGAAGGAGCGTAGGTTCAGGAAGTCCTGTTTGATCACGAATAAGTGGTTGTCTCTTTCTTATCTTAAGAATATAGGAGTGAGTCTCTTTCGTTTTCGCTTTGGTGAAGTACAGTCCGAAGCATCCCCTATATATATGGGCATGCACTACTTCCATAAGAAGTCAGGGAAGCCGCCTTGAAGAGAATACATTTGCCTTACAATGGAAGGTAGGTAGCTAGACTGATAGAGAGAGTACTTCTTATATAAGACTATGGAAAGAAAGGATTATCCAACATAAACAAGCGAATCCCTACTATACCAAAAGAAATTCATCAACTACTTGGCTCAGGGGCTAGGAAAAGAATGGATTCTATACCATCCTCATTCCCCTTTTATTTGCCTCGACGTCTCCCAAACCTCGTTCGATCCCGAACAGCATTCATAAAAGTCAAGAAAGCGAGGGATTACCAAGCTAGAAAGAAGATAAGGTTTTGAGCGAACTTCCATGATAGGGAAGGAGTGGAGATGGCCACAATCGTCATTGCCTATGCCTTCCTGGTGTGGTGGGAAAGATCATAGCTTGATGATAGTTGGGAGAAGAGCTTCAAGCCATCAGAAAAGTCAAAGGGTATCAGGGAAGGTCAATCGAGTGGGAATCTATCCTACCTACGGCTAACTCAATAAAGATTAGAGGGGAATCCTCCGGATGCATCGGTCATCACGGGGAAAGCTGCTCTTAGAGCGTACTCTTTCTGATCTAGGCGGATGGTTGAATCTACTGCGAGTAACACTAGGCCTAGAGCAAAATATTAGGTAGTACGACTTGCTTTATCCCCCTTCAGAATGAAAGTCTCTGTGACTAAGATAGGGAACGTAAAGGGAAAGAAGACTTTTAGGTTTGCACTTAATGTCTAAGGCTTCCAGGTTGAGAATCCTTTTTCTGCTCGGCGAAGCGTGAAGCCAATGCCCCTAGTATCAGGAAGAGGGTCTTTTGAAGGGGGAAATCCGCTATTTAGGTTGTTCACGAATCGAATAAGGCTGTCTCTTAGGAATCCCTAGAAGAATAGAAGAGAATCTATGCCATCTCGTCGTTCGTCTCCTTGAATCTCTGTGTGGGCATTTTCCTTATATCTACTCTTGATTAACGTCCTTTGCTACGCTTACTCCTGCTCTTATTGGCATCTAGATAAAGAATATCTATGTCAAAGAGCTTCTTCGAAGCATTCTTCCTAACAGCCGGGGAATCTCCAACAGTAACTTTCACACTTGGATTCGATGGTGCCCCTTGGTCCTTTATTGGCTGCCAGCACCCATGGTTCTTTGAGATTGCTCTTCTCTTGTACATGAGTGCCAGAATATTGAATGAATTTTACGCTAGTCAGCGCGCTAACCGAAGAACATAACAGATCAAATACAACCTTCGATTAGAATATAAAGAGTTTTAGACTACCGGTCCAGTTCTATTAGTCATAGAGTCCCGAAGGTCCCAAGAGTGGAAGGCCGGCGCTTTGCGCCTTGAGACCCCGAAGGGGTCGGTTACGACCCTGTGAAAAGCATAAAGCATATACGGACACTTCGTGTCGGCCGGAAGTTTCGCGGTCCTTGACCAAGGATAAAGCCGAAGGCGAAACTTAACACTTTTTCTTCCGTGGTCATGTGAACCTTCCCATCGGAATTTCACATGTTGCACAGAGAGGAAATCATGTGTGCCTGTTAGTGTTAGAAGGACACCTTTTTCTCATTTCTTTCCCTGATGTGGCAATCCTCGGGCAACTACACCATAAAGCTCAGCCCCTACTTCGCTAGCCAGAACGGAATTGACATATGAGCGATCGATTACGAGAGCTTGACCGGCAATGACATCTCTTTTCTTCCTCGCCTCCCGATTCTCCAGCTCCTCGAGAAGGAAGAAACTACGGCTCGAAAGCAGCTAGGGATTCGCGCCTCCAGTTATTCTGATTTGGATTTTGCTAACATCCTTCGATGACAGGCCGACCCTCCTTTTTTCTAGTCAAGTTGGAGAGGGGAATTCCGCTCGACCGACCCTTTCACCTCTCCTTTTATGACTCTGAAAGCCCAATTCCTATAGTTAAGGTAGCTAGGTATTTCCTTATTTTATTTAAGGCTGTTCTAGTCTTGTCTTCTGAGGAGCTTTAGAGAAATCTATCCTAAAAATAAGCTTTTATAGAATATACTCCGCTGCTTTCCTCGCCCCCGGGACTGGTTCAAGGTAAGCTACTGCCTCTACCGGTGCTCCTGTCTCCCGCCTCCACGTGGCACGCACGTGATGACACACAGTTGGTTGTTCCCATCCCCGTTCGAGGGATATAGAACTGTATCGATCCGGCATTTCCCCTCTCCTCCTTCTATCTAGTTGTCCCCGGGCGGGATCACCAAGAACGCCTTAGCAGATACATTTCAATCTGGAGTTCGCCAGTCCGTCCTGATAGTTCGAGGGCCGTGAGAAGCATAGCTAGCATCCCAAAGGCAAAGGTAGGAGAAAGATCTTGCTTTGAGGCTCGTTTGGACTCAAAGTAACGCGATCCTTCTCCTGCTTTTAGTGCCTAAATTAAGATAAATTCCATTAGGTTCGAAGTAGGCAGCTTTCATACCTTTCTTGGGAACGAAATGGATTTGAAGTTCTTTACCTCGGGTCAGCGGATGGAACACGGTCAGTGCAGTGGACAGGGTGATATCACGAACTAACAAAGCTGAATGGATAGGGATAGCTCGCTTACTACCTTCTGGTCTCATCCAGATTCTACAAGCTGAGAATTAGTTATAGCGTGCGTAGTAGGGGTGGAAAAGAGCAAGAGTGCCCGCTAGAATCTTCTTTCACAATCGCACATCCATCTCCCTGCATTAAAGCCTTCTTGTTTACCGATCCGCGTAAAAGCTTTATGTTTGAGTACTGGCCTTCCTCTCGCTCTTCTTAAACTACCCGTCCGATCGCTTTCAGGAAAGGAGCATTGCCAAATATATGGATTTGCCGAGGTGCCCAACATTCCTGACTGATGGATGTCTAGGTGTTCCCAAAGATAGACTTTCGGTGTCAAGAAAAGATCCTGCTAAACCAGAATCAGGGGATCCGCTCAATGGTCTATTTGAGGTACCGTGCCCGATTCTAAGAAATGAAAGAAGTTGCTTGACCTTATCCTTGTGACCTACGAGCCAAGAATGAATAAAGAAAAAGAAAGAGAGTTATAGGTTACTAGTTAAAGACAAGAGAAGAAGCAGTCAACGGTTACCAGTTGTGTTAGCCGTGTAGTTACCAAACGGTACTCGAGGAACAAGCAGCTTTGAAGACGACAACCTTCGCCTCCCGCTGTTAAGAGTTCTGCCTTCTGGGCTGCGATCCGGGGCATCTAAACACACTACTTTCTAAATAGCCCACGCGAAAGCCACTGGTGGATACTGATTCTGCAAGAGCCAGACCGAGAACTATTGATGTTACAAAGACGGAAACCGCTTTGACCCTCCTACGGTACGGGTACTCTTTTTAAGCAAAGTAGATCCAAACAAAGGGAATTGGGTTCAAATAGGTCCCTGGCCGCTTTATTTTAAAGGTTCCCCACAATCACACGGACTTGGAACATGATGCTCACTACAAATCTGATCAACAAAGGGTTCTCTAACAACCTTAACAATCAACCCTAAATCTGGGGAGCAAAGAGCATCCGGCTTCACGAGCAAAGGCTCTGGGACGAAAAAACACCAAAAAGAGAATCCAAGCAAAAAGCAGGTTAGGAGAAAACAAATAGAATATCTTTAGCGTACAAGTATACAATTGCATCCGATAGCCTCCTTGATCCGCGAGGTTTCCCTCGTTATATCTAATAATCCCGGCCTTCGATCCGTTGATCGCAGAAGATAAGAGCTCCTCCCTACTCTAGTTATTGGGAAGGGAGTCTTCGCCTGATTGCCCTAAGGGAGTTTTGGTGTTAGCACTTTCCCTCTTACCTTCGTAACCTTGCCTTGGGTCCTTACTCGCTGTTGGGATAGGAATGCAGCCAGTGTCCCTGAGTCTCACTATGTTCAACTAAGCCACTTTGTTCCTTCCTTACAAGAAGATCACTAGTAGAAGAAGATACCCACACCCACGGCCAGAGAATAGGCGAATAGGGTTTGCACAATTCCATTTCTAATAGAATGCCATCTTTAGCAAAAGCAAAGGAGGATTCATCTACGAATGCCGGGTTTAGGTGGTCCAAAATTTCTAAAAGTAAGCCAAAAATTACGGGGGACGAAGGAATTTCCTGACGTCTCACTCGACGTCTCACTCTAAATAGAAGTCTTTGTGCTCGGGCTTTTACTCTTTCCTCTTCGAGCCAAGCCACTTCGTTCCTC
The DNA here is from genome assembly GCA_948099555.1 of Croton setiger. Classification (NCBI taxonomy): domain Eukaryota; kingdom Viridiplantae; phylum Streptophyta; class Magnoliopsida; order Malpighiales; family Euphorbiaceae; genus Croton; species Croton setiger. Next base: position 132 of record CANUEY010486438.1, on the reverse strand, counting down.
TCCTTTTAGTTACAGTCGATCTAAATAGAAGTAAATAGAAGTATCGTGCAAGCAAAAACAAGAGAAAAGACAGATTGGGCTTTATTCAAAAAAAGCCGGGTTATCTGCGAAATTCAAGCTGGGAGAGAGAAG
>CANUEY010486195.1:0-40756 GCA_948099555.1 Croton setiger | reverse complement strand
ATTCTGTGTAAGGAAGAAGAATAAAACGTTAACGGAAGCAAATTAACGGTAAAAATATATGTTATTTTAGTCTAAGGGTATTTTAGACCAATCATTCAAATATGTGCTATTTTTTTAATTTTTATAAATTAGTGCTATTTGGTTTTTTTCAGATAAAATATATGTTATTTGGTGCAATTACCCTATTTTTTTTACAAAATTTTAAGAAGTAATCTTAAAAGAAGGACTAAATGCAAATTATACAAGACCAAATAACAATACTAAAATAAAGAGTAAATAATGTAATAAAGTAATACTTAAAGAGCTAATTATATTTTTAAAAAATCAAAAATTAAATAGTTAATTATATAAAACCTATATTATTTTTGTTGAAAAAAAAAAAACCTCCATGATTTTATAGCACTTATGCCATTATAATATATATGGTTTTACCATTTTATTAATCATTTCATTTTGTGTGCTCTATCATATTATTACAGGATAATGTATGTGAATAACATATTTTTAAAGTTTATTTTAGTAAATAGTACAAACTTTGAAAAATATAGTAAATAGTAGGGATGTGTGGAATGGGTTCCGAGATGGTTTTTTGTAAGAACTTTTTTGGTACGATTGTTCGATTCCTCCAAAATGAGAAACATTTCCCAAAAACACATGATCAATTCTGGTTTTAATACGGTTCCTAATTTTCGATTCTAATTTTAGTACGGTACTTGATTCTTTGATTATCAGTTTTTTTTTTCTGATTTTAAATTTGATTCCGAAAGAATCATATCATTTTTAATCAAAATAAATCTTATACTTAAATTATTACTAATTTAACAACTAATTATTTTAAACTTGCAAAAAAAAAAAATAAATTGTGATAATTGATAACCAATAAAAATAATATTCAAACTAATAATTATTTTAAAAGTTTAAATTATGTAATTTGAAAGAATTATAATAGAGATATCGTATCTTTTAAGAAAAAAATACAGCATAATTTTATAACATATACTATTATTATTTATTATCTATTAGTATTATTTTTAATTATAATTGATTCTTGGTACCGATTACAGTTTGGTCTGATTTTTCAGGTTTTTGGTTCGATTTCGTTTCGATTCTTTTTAAGAATCTTTTCTAGCACCGCTTTTGGTAATTTTTTTAATTCCAGTTCTAGTTTCTTGTAAAAATGGTTTTTCGTTAGTTTCGGTGCCGATTCAGTGTGGTTCTCGGTTGGGAACTAGGGCCCCAAGAACCATGCACTCCCCAGTAAATAGCATGTTTGTTTTTATTTTTACTTTTCTATCCCTTTTTATTTTTTTTAAATAAAATAAAAATAAATAAAAATTAAAAACTATTACATATTCTATGGACCGCCTAGAGGAGTTTTGACAATTAGCTACTGTAATTTTGGCCAAATTACGAAAACTAATAATAGTGATTTGGCAAGAGGACAGTTGGAAAAACGTGGAAGTTTGGCGGAGTAATATATCATAATTTGGGTTGTGAAACGATAAAAAATGTAGTTTTGGGTTTGAACATCAAGCATGACAATATGAGTTGAGCCAATCCATATACTCAGTTTGACAGTTGACATTTTTTTTTTTTTGGAAATGAGGGCGTTTGAATTTACACTTTTAAACTAAACAAAGCCTGAGAAAGCTTTAATGAGAATCCTGTAGTCAACCCAGTACATCTTTCCTCTAGTAGGGACATTTCCTTCCAAAGAGAAAATGGATTTGAAATTACGGTAACCAAACTCTTTCCCAGCAAGAAGATCCAACATTTCTTTCGGGAAAGTTGAGCTACAGTTGGGAAAGATAGCAATGCCTCTGAGATATCAAAATAGCCCCAACTTTCTTCCATTTCTTCCAAACCCCTTATTGAAGAAAGATCTGAAAATTGAAAACAAGAGAAAAATATAAAAACATGATGTCAGATTATTTACAAAATGATTGGAGGGTGTTTGGAAGAGAGGATGAAGTTGAGAGAAGAAAGTTCCAATTTTGTTTTTCAGGTTTTTCCAATCTTATTTCTTCATTATGGTAATAACGTCTGCAATTCTAATCATTCAAAGATTGATGTTTTTTCCCCCAAATTAAAACTATGACTTAACACAACCAACAATCCTTATTCTCATTTTTTCCGAAATTACAACTAAATACTAATATCATAATTACAATTGAAAATATTTAGCAAGATAAACCAGCTTTATTCAGTCTGATCTTTTACAAATAGATAAATCATTACTCGACTCATGTAGTAGGAGATACGACGGGCGAAACGTTGTTCCAAGAATATTGGAATCAAACTTCTCAGTGATTCAAAAAACAGAATGATCATAAACAAGATTCCTATGCCGAGAGCAAAATATGCAAGCCAAGAAAGCTTGCTTACTCCCAAAAATATTGCAGCCATGAATGCTATGGCCATCATCAAAAGAGCTACTCCGAAAAGTCTTTTTGTCAAAGCGAAAGCATTTACTGCTATACCATTATCATCATCTATTGCATAAAAGCAAGATATGATGCTTAGAATTGATAAGAAAAAGGAGATGATGTTGGTTAGGACAAATACTTGAAACACGGGTTTATGAAACAAGGTTGCAAGTCCTCTGTCTGCACTGTCCGAGCCATTATAACCACCCGGTACTGTAAAACCTGCGGTAAATGTTACAGTAGCTACAAGAGTTGCAGCTGTTACAAGAGCACCAATTTGATCTTTCTTCAGTTCACTCCTCTTCAGCTTTCTATTATCTGATTTGTATTTCCCTTCCTTGAATTCCCAGTTTTCTTTACATCCAGCTGACTTTAAAGCGCTTACCGTTAAACTCTACAGAAATTTCAAAGAACATGTAAGCTATGTACAAAATTGAAAGCTTTGTATCAATTTAAAGAGGAAGATAATTAAATACATACATGTCGTAGTGAGGCTTTGTCCTTGTTATTTTCCCAGAAAACATCCAGAGGTGTAAGTCCTTGTAGGTTGAGAAGGTTCTTTTTAACTCGACCATCCCAAGTTAAAGAAAACACTACTGAAGTGTTGGAATTCTTAGCTGCAATATGCAATGGTGTGTTTCCATGTTCGTCTTTCTGATTCAAAACCTCCGTCACTTCAGGAGTTGTCAATATGTATTTGACAACTTTATTATTCCCTGTCCTAGCTGCTATATGAAGAATGTTTTGGCCTTTTTCAATTGGCAAATCTGACCTCTGAGGTTCTTGATTATTCTGATGTCCTCCTGTCAGCAAATTTGACCCCTCGGCTGCATTTTGTTGTCCCTCATCAGGAAAATCTGGCCCCTCGGCTGGTGGCATATTATTTTGAGGTGCTTCAGTTATCAAATCAGCCGGCTCAGGCCAATTATCTATGAATTGCCTGATTATCTCAACATGACCTTCTTGTGCTGCAATATGAATAGGAAGCATGCCTGTATTGTCTACTTTAAACGAGGTTCCTTGAAATGTAGAATCTGATAGCAAAAAGCGAACTGCATCAAGATCACCCATTTGTGCAGCCCAGTGGAGCGGATATTGTCCTCCTTTATCTCTTAATTCCTTGAGTGAAGGAATTTTCTCAAACATCTCCTTAAACATATCTGAAATAATATAAAAATTAAAATACAAAAACATATTCAATGACACGTAATATTAATTACTGACATTCTCTGAACACACCTGTCCTGCTATGTATAATAGCAGCATGAGCTCCCAGAAAAATAGCAGCACGAATACCCTTAGCAGGATCAGGAATTTCATAGAAATTAAAGTGACCATCTTCATCAAACATACCAGGTTTTTCATACAATGAGAGTCGTCTGTACAGAGCAGACAACAGCTCTTGAACGATAGTCATGTTGTTGGATTTGACTGCTGCTTGTAGAAGAGGATCATCATCTCCATAATCATCAAATATTTCTGCATATTTATTAACCAAAAACTTAACTATTTCATGATTATCATTGTACACTGCCTCATGTAAAGCTGTATGTTCATTAATATTTTTCTTTTTGAGTAAGTAAATATCTCGATGAGATCTTTCGCGAAAGAGAAAATAAGCATCTTCCTTGATGGTGTGGCGTAGAAGAATCTGAAGGGTTTCAAGGTGTCCACCTCTAGCAGCAACATGAAGAGGAGTATCTCCTAGAGAATTCCTCACAAACATCTGACAGAAGAAGTTAGAAAGGATGAATTCTACAATAGCATTGTTTCCACAACTTGCAGCTACATGAAGCAAAGAATACCCCGAAGGGCCTCGTTCACTAAGAATTGGTAGGATTGATGGTCTTCGCTTTGCTTTAATTTTATCATAAGTCTCAAAAAACAATTCATTTTGGCCTTTTTTTGCAGCTTCAAACAACTTCGGAACTATAGATCTAGCTTCTGTAGAATCCCGGGGTATTTCTCCTTGATATAATTTGTCCAACTCGCTGGCAAGTCGCTCCTCTTCAATTATTGCATGAAAATTAACATGAGAAGTGTGATCAGCTTCCGTATGAAAACTAAAACTCTTGAATTGATATTTGGACACACAATAGATACTTGAAAAAAAAAAAAAACTCAGTATCACTAATTAGCGATGCAATCAACGACTGAATTCAAAGAAATAGATCAGATTCAGAAACATAAGTAACGATGCAATTATGAGGGTGAAGAACACTGAAAACATTGACTAACCTTCCATAACATCCTTATAGCCATTGCTCAATGCTGCCCACATCCCGAAATGTACTTCGTATGGATAAGCTGACCACAGTAACTCGAAACTTGGCTTGTCGTAGGCTTTAACAGCTAGAATCATAAGATCAGTACTATAATTTCTAAAAGTATTATAACATTCATCAATAAAGATTTTAACCATTTCTTGATTTCCATTTATCACTGCCTCATGAAAAGCTGTATGTTCATACTTGTTTTTCTCCTCCACTAAGCGATTATATTCATCTTCAATAAGCATCCTAGCATGGTGTAGAAGAATTTTAACCGTCGACACCCGTCCACCTCTGGCTGCAACATGCAGAGGAGTATCGCTTCTGCTATTCTTATGCGAAAATACACCGATATACTTTTTAGCAATTATTTCTACAATTTCATTATTTCCATAATTTACAGCCTCATGAAGCAAAGATTCAGCCGTAAAGTTTTCTTCCCTTAGTTTTCTTCCTGTTTTTTCCAACTCTTCCACCGCTTGATCCAAAGCATGAAGAAAATCTTGGGTGTTTCCTGTTCTTGCAGGTAAGCACATTCTAGGATGCATGAACATACCTATCAAAGAATGGTTTCAATGCAACAGAAAAATTATTAACATTTCCCTGAATTTTTTCTAAGTTATCAAATAATAAAAACAAATTTTATTTACCTTCCAAAATGAGTTGTTCATCTTCACTGACAGTCTGCGTCAGCGATATGGCTTCTCCGGTAGGTAGTCCTTCATCCTCCACACGAATACTCACATCCATTGGTGGTCGTGCTGCTCTCTGAACTAATAAATTTGGATGTTCAGTGGATATTTGGATACAGAAGTTGAATTTGTTTCTCTTGGTTGATCATATGTGGAAAGAAAAACTATTTTGTTCTTCTAAGATAAGATGGTTAAAAAATATAAAATAAAACAAGTTGGCAGTTGATGGTAAAATAAGATGCAAGTTGATATAATACTATATATTTCATAAATAAATGCACAACCACAAGAAGACTTTGACAAAAGTGAAAGTTGCATTTCTATTAAACAATTAAAAGGCAAATTGAGGTTGGATATCATCAAAATTAATTTGAATATCAGCAAACTAGAAAAGCCACTATTAACTATAAACAAATGGGTTGTGTTTTTCTGTCAGTTCTTGATTTTTATCTGTAGATTCTGTTCTTTTCCATTTTCTGAACTCAACTTCCATATTGATTGACTGGTTTAAAGGTTTTTTCGATATATTTGGTCAGCTAATTGCAATATTTGGTTATGTATTCTGATAGGATAAACAAGAAAATATATTATTACCAAAAAAAGGTGATAATACAATACTTCAAATTGGAAAAAGAAGTAAACCAACTAAAAAATTATACATGTCCTGTAAAGGTTTTACCTTATTCAACATGATCTTTCAAAAAATAGGAAAATCAATCCTCGACTCATATAATAGGAGATACAACGTACGAGAGGCTGCTTCCGATGTACCAAATTTGTGCTACAATTAAAAAATAGAATGCTTAGAAACAATAATCCGAGCATAAGTGCTAGATAGGCAAGCCAATGACGCTTGCTAACTCCTACATATACTGCAGCAAACAATGCTACGGACATCATCACAAGAGCTATCCCGAAAATCCTATTTGTCCATATAAATGCCTTTAAAGCTACACTAACATTGCCTTGAATTGTGTAGAAGCAAGATAAAATGCTTAGGATTGATAAGCAAAAGGCAATTATGTTGGATATAACAAATAACTGAAACATATGCTTATGCAACACAATTGCAAGTCCTTTGTCTGGACCATCTGAACTGTCATAACCGCCTGATACAGTGAAACCTGCAGTTAAAGTTACAGTTGCTACTAGTGCTTGTACCGTTAAAAGAGCTCCAATGTGTTCTTTCATCCATTCAATTCTCTTTGGCTTTGTATTCTTTGAATGGTATCCTCGAACTTTCCCTTCAATTCCAATCTTCCACAGCAGCCCGCAGAGGTTGAAGCACTGCTTGTTAGACCCTACGGAAATTTCAATGCACAAGTAAACTATATTTAAGTTAAACCATCTTATGATACTACACATTAACAAGAAGATAAAATCTCATAAATCAATATATCCAAACTACTTTTTTGCTGATAACAAAAAGGAAGAAGATGAAGAAGAAATGTATCCTGTCGCATTGCAGGGGCTACATCAAAGTATTTCTCGTTGCTTGCCCGAAAAGATCATCAGGCGTATGACTTTTTATGTTGAGAAGATTTAATTTAACTCTCTTGTCCCGCGTGAGCCAAAGTACAACTGCAGGATGGGAATACATGGCTGCATAATGTAATGGTGTGTTTCCAAGTTCATCTTTCTGATTCAAAAGCTTGTCCATGGAAGGAATTTTCAATATGTACTTAACAAGTTTATCATGTCCCATCTCAGCTGCCATATGAAGGATATTCTTACCATCTCTAGTTAGCATAACTGCTGGTTCAGTCCAATGCTTCAATAACTCCTCAATTACCTTAATCTGACCTTGCTTCACTGTAATATGAAGGGGAAACAAGCATTCCTGGTCCATTTTCACCAAGCTTCGTCTAGATTTCGTGAGAATGAAGCAAACTGCTTCAAGATCACCTCTATGTGCAGCCCAGTGAAGCGGAATTTGTCCCTTCCAGTCTTCTAATTCTACAACCAGAGGACTTCTCTCCAAGATCGGTATAAACATGTCTAAAATAACGTATAAATCAAAATATCAAAAAGTATTTCAATCAATAACAATATTTTTAATAAGATGTACATATATATATATATATATATATATATTCACACACACACACTTGCTCGCACACATACACACCTGTTCTGCCATGTACCATAGCAACCTAAGCTACCTCCCTCAAAGTGAATCTGAATGAATACCTGTCGAACATCGGTGCAAGTCTAAGAAAAGCAGACAACAACAACAGAAAAGTTGCCTTGTTGTTGGTTTTGACAGTTTGCAACAGACAACTGTATAGGTTCTTTCAATCTGCTCATCTACATATGTACCATACATTTCTTCATATTGAGCCACAAGGATTTCAACTATTGCATGACTTCCATTCGAAAACACTGCCTAATGTAAAGCTGTATGTCCATCCAAGTTTTCCGCCTTCAGTAATAAGATAAAATCTTCATTATCATGACCAAATTCTGAAACTTCCTCCTTGGCATGGCGTAGAATAATTTTAAATGTCAACAAGTGTCCGCCTCTAGCTGCAACATGCAGAGAAGCATCTCCTTGGCAGTTTCGGTGGAAAATCTGGGCAAAAAAATTGGAAACAATATATTCTACAATTTCATTGTTTCCGCAACTTGCAGCAATATGAAGTAATGAATTCCCTGCAGGGCCTCCTTTACTAAGAACATCTACTACTGATGGTCTTCCTTCTGCTTTAAATTGATATAGAGCATCAACAAACTTTGCCTTATTTCCATTTCTTGCAGCCTCAAACAATCCAGGAAGCGAAAATCTATTCAATACAATGTCTTTTTCTTCCACTTCATCCAGCCATATTGCTTTTTCCCAATTTAGTTTGTCCAACTCACTTCTTTCATTCTTATCACCCTGATCTTTTTTATCCTCTTTATTCTTTTGATCTGTTTGATCCTCTGAGTCTTCTTAATCCTTTTGATTCTCATCATCTTTAGATCTTTTTTATTATATCCTCCATCTGCACTCATACTGAAATCAAGTCAGAAGAGCTGATCAATTCCGTTAAAAAAATTAAACATCTTCCAATACAAAACTATATATACACATACCTCTTATAATCAGTATGAGAACACTGTAAGCTTTCTTGATTTGTTCATATTGCAGGCTATCAGATGATGATGGAAAACAGACAACAGTAAATGATAAATTGCTTTGTTGTAGGTTTTAACAGCTAGTAGCAGAAGATCATTAGCAATATCTTCAAAAAATCCTCTATATTCAGAAATGAATAATCTAACCATTTCAAGATTTCCATTTATCACAGCCTCATGATAAGCTGTATGTTCATATTTGTTTTTCTCCATCATCAAGTGGTCATATTCACAACGATCAGAACCTTCAACAAGCATCTTACAATGGTCTAAAAGGATTTGAAGGATTGACATGTCTCCACTCTTAGCCACAACATGAAGAGGAGTGTCTCCTTGTTCATTCTTATGGTATCGCATCCCTGCTATATATATATATATATATATATGCCTGCTAATTTTCATTCAAGCATCTCCAAAAGAGTTTGAACGATTGAAAGATATCCACCTCTAGCTGCAATATGGAGAGGAGTATTTTCTTTGTAATTCCTTTTGAAAAATCACCTCATATGCATTCATGTGCTTGAGCATGACCAAAAAAGCTTTAACAATTGAAAGGTGTCCACCTCTAGCTGCCACATGTTGAGGAGTATCTTCTTGGAAATTCCCTCGGAAAATCAACTCAAAATCTGCACCAAGAAACTGAGCACAACGATATAACATAAGTTCAAAGACTGATCCGTGTCCACCTCTAGCTGCATCATGCAGGGGAGTATTTCCTTGTTTATTCCTATGTAAAATCATATCCGTTATATGTTCAGACCTGCCTTCTCTTTCCACTAAGCGAAGAACTCCTTGACAAAGAATTTCAACAGTCAAAAGTTGCCCTTCTCTGTCTGCAACATGTAGAGCAGTGTCTTCATCATTATTCCTGTCAAAAATCAGGTGCACATACTTCTTAGAAATCAAGCCTAAAATGTCATCATTTCCTTTTTTTGCTGCCTCATGAAGCAAAGGTTTCATCCAATGGTTTCTTTCCACAATAATTTCAGATTCTGGTAGTCTTCTTGCCTCAACTATTGCCCGATTTAATACCCGAACAATATGTTTAGTTCCTTTTCCTCCTGCAGCTTCCCACAACTCAAAAGTATACAATCTACCTGTAATAAAGTCATCTTCTGTCACCAAATTTGGCGAAATAACTTCTGACATTCAGTGTCCGGCTGCTTGCCTCTCCCCTCTTCATGGTCAACCACATTTGGCAATATTGCCTCTGCACTAATGAGTTTGTCTGGTTGCTTGCTCGCCCCCTTTTTATCTACACGTATGATCACTGCACTCTCTTTCATTCGGGCTGCCATCCAAACAGTCTTCAGTCTTGTGGATATAATATCTGAATTTATTACGCTTTTTAGATATGAAATTATCATATAATACAAAGTTACACCAAAATAAAAGCAAGTTGGTGTCTCCATACGTCAGCAAAGAATGAACTTTCTCACTTTTTGGGATTTTTTTAGATAAGATAAGAAAAGAATCAACAATAACTGTTGGTATGAGTTTTTGTGGACACGTTACCTTATTTGACATGATCTTTCATAAAAAAAAAACAAAAGAAAAGAATCACTATGTGAAAGGCCTTTTCCTGATGTAACTTCATCTCCTTCATTTCCATTGAATTACTTGTATTACATATTCTGATATTATTGACTTGTACAACACAATGCATTTAGAAGACACCACAAAAAGTGAAGCAGACGATTTATCAGGAGAAAATAGGATAATAATACAACACAGTAATTCAAATTAACAAATGAAAATAGACACTACAGAAACCTCAAAACCAGAAAGTATACACATTTCTTGTGGTCAGGTGAGCTTATACAGCAGAATCATTTAGAATAGGAGGATCAATACTTGAGTCATGTAGCTCAGAATCATCTTTTAAGAATAGAAGAATCATTGCTCGACTTATGTAGTAGGATATATAACGCATCACACACAGTATCCAGTGAAGTGGAATAAAATTTGTCATGCTGTCCAAAACTAGAATGATGATGAACAAAGTTCCCATGATGACTGTAAGAAATGCCAGCCAAGAAAGCTTGCTTACTCCCAAAAATATTGCAGCCATGAATGCCACCGACATCATCACTAGAGCTACTCCAAAAAGACTTTGAGCCCAGACAAATGCCTTTCCGGCTAAAAACAAGATCCCCCTCGATTGTATAGAAGCAAGATATGATAGTTACTATTGACAAGTAAAAAGCAATGTTGTTGGATATGACAAATAATTGAAACATATGCTCGTTTAACAAGGCCGCAAGCCCTTTGTCTGGACTATCATCAGAGCTATTGTAACCACCGGGTACAGTGAAACCTGCGGTAAAAGTTACAGTTGCTACAAGTGTTCCAATTGTTAAAAGAGCACCAACCTGGTTTTTCATCCACCCAATTCTCCTTGGCTTTTTTTTCATTGAATTGTATACTTTCTCTTTCCCTTCCTCTAACTCCCTCACTGAGGGACAGCCAGCTGAGCTTAATGCACTACTAGTTAGAGTCTGTAGAAAATTGCCGTGTGAGTTATTATATAATTTTTTAAAAAATGTTCATATACATTGCTGTAATAACACATACATGTCTCATAACGGGGCCTTCCTCAAGATCTGTCTCATTGCTTTCCCAGAATACATCATGAGGTGTAAATCCTTCCTTGTTGAGAAGATTGACTTGAACTCTTGCATCCCATGTTAAAGAAAGCACCACAGCAGGATGCGAATTCTTGGCCGCCAAATGTAGCGGTGTGTTTCCAAACCGGTCTTTCTGATTCAAAAGTTTGTCCATTGCAGGAGTTCTTAATATATATCTGACAACTTGATCTCGCCCCCATGCAGCTGCAATATGAAGAATGTTCTCACCATCTTTAGCAAGCAAAATTGCTGGTTCAGGCCAATGCTTTAAGAAGTGCTTGATTATTTTTACATGTCCTTGCCTGGATGCAACATGAATAGGGAAAAAGCCTTTCTTGTCCATTTTGAACAAGCTTTTTCTAGATTTTCTTAGAATGAACCAAACTGCTTCAAGATCACCTCTATGTGCTGCCCAGTGAAGTGGAGTTTGTCCTCTCCAATCTTCTGACTCTACAAGTAGGGGACTTCTCGCCAACATGGCTACAAACATATCTAAAACAATGTATAACTTAAACTATTAAAATCAAATCACACTAAATAATCATTATTGAAATATCTGAATTATCAATCCTAAATCATGTACAGAATCACTTGTACTATCTATATTCTCATGCATGCTTACTTGTAATACACAAGAAAATTTCAAAATCTAAGACTTAAATTGTAAATTTTTAAGACTTAAATCGGGAGTTTTAAGAGCAACCATGGCTTTACCTGTTCTCCCACGCATAATAGCACCATAAGCTGCCCTGAGCTCATCATGTTTTCGGCTAGATGACGAGGGTCGTCCCGACAGAGCATGCAACACCCCAAGAATTATCTTGTTGTTGGTATTAACAGCTACTTGTAGAAGACAATCTTGATCTGTGCAATCATCAAATATATCTTCATATAAATTTGCAAAAAATTCAACTATATCTTGATTTCCATTCAACACTGCCTCATGTAAAGCAGCATATCCATGCCTGTTTCTTGCCTTGAGTAAGAAAAAATCTTTACGATCCTCACCAAATTGTGCACCTTCCTCCTTTGCATGGCGTAAAATAATTTTAACTGTCTCCAAATATCCACATCTAGCCGCAACATGCAAAGCAGTATCTCCTTGGCAATTTATATGGAAAATTTGGGCGAAAAAGTTGGAAGCAATGTATTCTACAATTTCATCATTTCCACAACTTGCTGCTAGATGAAGCAATGAATACCCAGAAGGGCCTCCTTTTGTAAGAATTTCTAACAGTATCGATCTTCCTTCTTTTTCAACTTTATACAAAGCATCAACAAACATTTTTGTGTTTCCTTTTCTTGCAGCTTCATATAATCTAGGAAGCCTAGAGCTATTTGCCACAACTTCGTTTGCTTCTTCCTTATTTGGTATGTCCAACTCGATTCTTGCCTTCTCATCCTCTGGAAATTTTAAAGTCAGAACCAGTTAGAATAGAAGCACTCCTACAATATTAGTATTTCCTTTTTTTTTAATAACCACGATGTGTCCATACCAATGGAACTGACTAAATCCCCATTGACGCCAAGCTGCCTGAGGAAACCGATGGCTGAGGGGAATTTGTGCAGTTAAATATTTGAACCCACAATGGATTCATCTCCAACAGGTAGTCGTGAGCCACTCAAGCTACCTTGCTATGTTTTATTTCTTTACTTATTTATGAATTATGACAAACTAGACATGGTCATGCACATGTTAGCATTCAAGTATGAAATAGAAGATTTCAAGTTTAACTCAGTCAATTTGGCCAATGTTATACAGAGTCAATTTCTTTTTTTAATATTGAAACTTATGATCTGTGGACCAAAATCGTCCTGCGGAGTATTTTGTTGTGACAAAAAAAGGAAAATAAACTCTCACTCAATGCTCTTATTTATTCATAATAGCAATTATATACATACCTGTTCTAGCATGGATAATAGAAGCATAAGCTGCCTTGATTGGTTGAAAGTCCGGGTCATCAGATGAGAGTGGAAAAGCAAACAACAATAACTGAAAATATGGCTTGTCATAGGTTTTGACGGCTTGTTGTAGAAGATCACTAAGAACGTTTTTATACATTTCTTTGTATGCAGAAATAATAAAGAATTCAACCATTTCATGGTTTCCACCCATGAAAGCCTCATGTAAAGCTGTATATCCAAGAAAGTTTTTCTCATTCATAAAGCTGTAAAAATCAAAATCTTCAACACTCAACTTAGCAAGGTTTACGAGGATTTTAACTGTGGGAAGGTGGCCTTTCTAGCTGCAAGATGCAAAGGAGTATCTCCTTGGCCATTCTTGTGGAAAACCAGGTGGATTAACTTTTCGGCAATTAATTTTACAATTTCTTTATTTCCATGACTTGCAGCTTTGTGAAGCAAAGGATCCCCACAACTTTTTGCCTATTCAAGAATTCCGGAATTGGGTACTTCTGCCTCTGCTGTAGCTTCGCGTAGAGCAAAACGAAATTGCACAGTATCACCATATTTTGCAGCCCACCGCAACCGAAGAGTGTATAATCTACCAATCATAAGGTCCTCCACTACCTTCTCTGGAAATGCTTCTAAGGTACTTGGTGTTTCCAGCGGCTGCTTCTTGCGTCTCCCCGCTTCTTCATCCTCTGCAAGTCACCTTTAGAACTCAGAAACTATTAATTTCCCTAAGAACATTAAAGTTCTAGAATGCAGAAAATATACCTGTTAAAATTTCTTGTCCATGCTTGTGTTTCTCCTTCTCATCCATTGCTACAAACAGACTACCTTCAATCTGACTATAGGTTAGTATACAATGGTTGTATTATATATGATTATAATATTGAAAGATCTTTGGAAAGAAAACAGAGAAGCATTTCTCCAAAGCTGAGTCCTGTTCTTGATAACAACAATAAACAAAGACCTTCAAGTCGACGGACTATAGAAAAAGGAGTGAGTAAATCAAATAATGGTACAGTGAAAGCAAAAGTGCTACACTTCTTTTAGACAAAAGTAAAAGTTATCTTTTTAAAAGATGCAGTGAGTAAATAAATAAACGACAAGATGAGGATAGTTATTATCAATTTATCACTAAACAATCAATTTTAATATAATTTCTGTTTTTTAAAAAAAAAAAATTGAATTGAATTTACGAGGTTATATGCTGATGTTTGAGTCTGAGTCTAATTAATAAATGTTCGTATCAAAAGCGGTATAGGTAAACCAAAGTTTAGTTAAACTACATTATAATTCAAAGATAAAACTTGATCATGTAACAAGTGATCGAAATAAGAGTCGCTATCCTGTTAAAAATTGAATTTCTAAGAATTTGAAACTTACATACCACTGAAGTTACCCATTTTTCTAAGCATTTTGAGGTTTTTTTTTTTAAAAAAAAAAAATTCATAGGCAGGCTTGAGAGATTGACTAACTTCCAGAAATCCAATGGCAAACTTGCCACCATGGCAACATCATAAATTAAGAGAATAAACATAATATTGAAATGAAATATTCATATACTCAGAAACATGTCAACCTGAACCTCCAAGGTTTATACACTGCCGTGCTCACTACAAAACCTCTAAAAATGAATCTAATTCAACCTTTTTTTTTTCTTTTCTTTTTTTTTTCTAGTTTCATTGAAAATTCTTCAGAGGATATAAACATCAACAAAAGTCCTAAAAGCAAGGTTTAGCACGAATGGAAAGCGAATCGCGTATCATTTTAGCTCCATCGGCAATTAGTATCTCAGTGCTGCAGTAGTATTCTCGTGTCATAGTGCAGACATCATTGTCCTTGTTGCAGCTTCTCGCTTTATCTCTGCAGCTTTACCACTGCCTCGGAAATACATATAAACTTGCTGCAAATTTGAAGCAAAAAATAATAATAATAATAATAATTTACATAACTGTCGTGAAATAGTGTATGAGAAAAAGTTGAGTGCAAGTAATAGGAACTACTGAACCTGAATAACCCAGATACTGAGCAAGGATTCGACGCAGAAACATCCAAAGCCAATAAAGTAGAATATCTGCAAGTAAAATTCCAGATGTTTGAGTCAAATCAGGCCAGGCATTTGAATTAAACCACATTTTTTTTTTTTCTGTCAATCCATTGTATCTCTCATTTTAGGCTACATTCCTTGTTAAAAGTCATAAATCCAATAGATAACTACAACCATCACATGGTGTCGTAGTGTGGACGATATTAAAACTTACAAGACTATAATAAATCCAACAGAGTTACCAAAGATAATAAGACTTACCCCCACTAAAGCGTGACTGCCAAGAAGATCTATTGCTGGCAAAATACCTCTGCATAAAGATCATACAAATTATTACCGCTAAGCAATTATAAAAATTAATTCATAGAAACCCTCATATGACTACATTCAGGACAATTAGGAAGTAATTAAAACAATTAACCTTTTAAGTTTTTTCAGAAATGCATAGTCCAAAGAAAAATGATAATCTAAAACCAAGATAGCTGTTCCCTTGTCCAAAGCAACAAAAATGCCATTACTCAGCAAACAGAACCTTACACAGCACAATATCAGTAAAAACTTACGCAAGAGATTTCCCCTTGAAAATGATCGGAGGAGCAACAGCAGCAAAAATGCAAAAGCCTATATGAATCTGCAAGAGAAAATGTGAAGGGCAAATTGGGACTGAAGAAGATGTCCATGAGAACCAAAAACAAGATAATTACAAAATCAACAGGCTTACCAGGTAAGACAAGAAAAACCATCCAAATTTCAGAGCACTATCAGTCCTGTAGAAAGAGTTGGCAAACTATTGTTAGAGAAACACAAAGATTATGAATTAATCATCAAATTTAAAATACTTCGAAATCTCTGGCATGTATTAAGACAATAAGGCTTCACTCTGTCCCAAAGTATTTCACGTTCTTTCTCATTTCACAAAATATTGAAAATCCATTCTTGTGTTACACGGTAATGTGTCACATGATCAGAATCACAAAAGATTCTATCATCTCAGAAATGCAGTTTTCACATGAATGCTAAAAGAATCACACATAGAACTTGAAACAATTAAGTCCTCATATTGTCTAAAAAAGCTCTCTCTAAAATTACAGAACCAAGAAGTATGAAGCAAGCTTGTACAATCATTATAGCATATAAATTCCAGAATGAGGTTTCACAGAACACAATAAACTGGAGATTCTGAACAATCAAAAGACTCCCATGTCATACAAATTCATAATATTTCATTGGTAAAAGCAAAATTGATGTCAAAGCCAGATATGACCAATTATCAATACCTCATTGCACGGTATAGAGGCCGATACCACATAACGTATGCCCCAGGAACCCCTGATATGAAGTAGATGATAGCAAGAAACCAAATTGTTGGACCTGGAAAGGAGAAAGCATGTTTAGACAAAACGTGAAACCAGATTGTTAAATCTAAAAGCTTAACTTTAGAGTTTAGACCATAACAGTCCAAGATAAGGATGCATTCGCCATACATAATGGATTGGAACCAACCTTCTCCTTTGATCCATGCAGTAGTAACCGCCACAATATTCCAAAGAAGGCATATAAATAAGCCTGCACTTTTTAATAAATTCAGTTATCATCCATCTAGACTAATTTATAGAAGTATTTGATATGAAAAAAAAAATGGCAGCAAAAGAAATTGCAAAATGATAACAGTCCACAGTGTAATCCACAGAGACCTATATAACATAGATGAGCTCAGACTACTACATAAATTAAATCTAGGTTCTCAATGCCAAGAGTGCCTTTCAAAATAGCATTAAAAACTTACCCAACAATGTTGTGAATGCAACATATTGCATTCTTTGTAGATGGACTGGTATTTCATTTGCGATGTCATGATGGATAATAGGAAAGAATGGTGGCCAATTCTTCTCTTCTAAAACAATTCCAGCTGCAAAAATCAAAAGGCTAATGTTATATTATGAAAAATAAAAAGTTGCAATCTGTAATGTCCCTGTCTCAGTAATGTATAAACAAATAGGTTACCCCGTGCAATTGCATCTTCTCTCCGTTTCAGTTCCTGTAGAACAGCAAAACACAGACTTTAAAAAGAAAATTTATGACTATACATACATGCACAGAGTTGCAAACTTCATCACCCATGGTTGCAAAGCTCACAGGGCCCAAAGTTGGACATATAAAATATAGATTAACAGAAACAATAAGAATGAGGACCAACAACAATATTGGCAAAAATAATATTCTGGGATATTCTTTGCATTCTGAATTGCCTCGTTTTTCTATTTTATAATGAAAAATCTCTGATTAATGAACTACCAGTCTATTAGTTATGTTTATTGCTTAAAACATATGTAAATACTTAGTCAAGACTCAAGTAACTCTAAGAACGACTAGAAAATCAGAACCATGATTTGTGAACATTAATATCAAACATAACTATATCAAAATTATTTGACAGAAGGCAATAAGCATCCAATTTCAGAATAACATCAGGAGTTACTTACCTGCTCCCTCTTCTTCAACTCAGCCTCTTTAGCCTGAAGTTCCTTCTCCTTTGCTTTCAGATCCTGAAGATAAAGAGACGGTAAAAAGATCAGAAAGGAAAGTCTGTATCATACAGAAATATAATGCATGATAGATATATTGAGGTCTTTCAAATACCTTTCCACTGTCAAGGGGAATATCAATTGTTGCACCTCGATCATAGGGTTCAGGAGGAAGGGGCGAAAGCCGTGAAGTTGCAGGAGGAACACTACCAGGATTCTTGAAAGTTTGCAAGAATGTAACAAGACAAAAAAGAAGATAAGTAAACCAAAAACCCCAATCAAAAAGGAGAAAAACACCAAAAACCATAAGATAAGCACATAAAAGAACACAGGTAAACCTGCCACAGCAGATACATACATGAAGTCATTACCTATAAATGGTTCCTCTAGAATAATGAGGCTGATGGTCAAAATGAAGGCAAAGATAAGATTTATCCTAAGAAGATGAAAGAAATAATACTGACAGTGACAGAGCAGAATAATTTGGTAAAATAGGTGCTCTCAAAAAAAAAAAAAAAAAAAAAGAATAATTGGTAAATAGTGAAAGAACTGGGATAAAAGGTAGGTATGGCAAGATGCAGATGGTATGTAGAAGATTCCACTTAAAAAATATTTTTTTCCCTCTCAGTAACGGCAAGTAATTCGACCACCACCTCACTTCTAAAACTCAAATAAAAGGCACTGAGGAATAAAAAAATATAAAGAAGCATGGAAGTAGCAGTAAAAGCATATATTTAAACTAATCTAACTGTTTGTCTTAATATTATAACGGCAACCTATTTCAGAACCACTGCACTGAAGCATAAATGCAAAACTTCTAGTGTATTGAAAAACAAAGTGCATTATACTACAAGATGTATTAAACTATCATAGTACTATCCCCGCATGCAAATAACAATAACATTTAAACTTGCATCATGTTTACAATTAAGCGTCCCATTTGTGAATGTTAAGAAAAACAAATATTTTTTTGATATTAATTCTTATAATTAACGTAGGAAGAGTAATGAAAAATAAAAATTGACTGACAATGTATATATAAGTTACTCATCATTCTACTATAATCTAGCTAAACCAATTCAAAGGACTGTAAAGTGGACAGAGGAAGTGCCAGCAAAATGAAATTCGATATTGAAGGAAAATGCAAACTTACTGGCATGTAAAATGCACCTCCACCGAAGCTTGATTGCCCTGATCCTTTTGCTTTTGTCGATTGATCCTAAAACCAGCAACAACAAAAATATAAAAAAAACAAAGAAAATAAATCAATAAAAGACATATTATCCATAACGAAACAATGAATTAAAAACCGATATGATCAATTAAATCTTCCTTAATTAAAATTTATCAAAATTAATCAAAAAATGAGGATAAAATTAAATTATCCATAACTAGATCTAAAATCAACCATTCATGAACAGATCTAGCAGAATATTTGTCGTATAACATAAACTACATTGGCGTCTAAGAAGAAAGGAAATAAACTTACAGCAAAAGGATTGACCTCTTCTTCCTCGAACGGATTAGAATCGTACCGACCCATTAGAGCAAATGAGAAGATCTAAAAAATTTAAGCACAAGGGAAAAAAAGGTAAAAACAAAGGAATAAAGAGGATAAGAATGAGATACAGGTAGAATAATTGGAGATTCTATCGGCACCGCAATGGATCGGGTGAAGAAAATGTAACGTTGAAAATGAGGAAGCTAACC
This sequence comes from Croton setiger, assembly GCA_948099555.1. Classification (NCBI taxonomy): domain Eukaryota; kingdom Viridiplantae; phylum Streptophyta; class Magnoliopsida; order Malpighiales; family Euphorbiaceae; genus Croton; species Croton setiger. Next base: position 21,431 of record CANUEY010486195.1, on the reverse strand, counting down.
GTAGAAAGGGGTTTGAAAAGAAGGAATTCGATATTTGTTTCGCAGGAAAATTGAGAAAAAGAAAGAAACAGAAAATACGCGGGTGAGCGAGTTAAAGAGAGAGAGAGAGAGAGAGAGAGAGAGAGAGAAGGGGAGGGAGAGAAAATGGGTGGTTTATACATCAATATTAAAATTAAAATTACGGAATATTAGTATTTAATAATGACGATTATTATTTATTAATCCATAATAATAACAGTTTTTCTGATAAATTCCTTTTTTAAAGGCTTTTTCTGATTACGTAAACTGAAAGGTATTGAGAAAACAGTAGCAAAAGTAAAGACAGATTTAAATAGTGGAATTTGTATATGGTGTGTGTGAAATTGAGAATTGTTGTTTATTGTTTAGAGTTTTTGAAATATTTATACAGGATGGTGAAATATTAATATCAAATAAAATTCTTAGAAAAATAGTTAACGCAGCTAATTTTATGTAAAAAACCAGTCCATTTAGGCTAAGCAATTGTCTCAAACCAACCCAATTTGGTTCAATTCAATTTAATTCATGGTAAATATAGAAATCAAACTACAAAAGTGTTTCACAACAATGTAAAAGTACCCATTTTAATTTCTTATTTCTTGTAATATTTTATATTAAATGGATATTCAAACGTCAAAAAGGAGATATCAAGTCCCAGATTCGCATTTATCTCTCCCATGAAGATGTAGAGTATATAGAACAAATATAATTTAAAGCTAAGGAAAAAAGGTAAGCAACAATTTTAACTTCAAACCGAACCAAAAATTTAAATGGTTCAATAATAAGCCAACCGAACCGATCAATTAATCAGTCTAACAAATGAGGATTGAAACAGTCGGATTCAAATCAATTTGAGCTGCTCACCCCTATACCAACCGACAAAATTACAAACAATAGCGTATGAAAATTTTTATATGTAAAGTGCCAAATTGGTGAAGTAACCCCACACGTACGTCTTTGTCACAAAAACAAATCCAATATGAGAATGAATAACACAAGCATCACTATCATTGATATGGATGGTACAGCATTACTAACAAAATTTCATTATCAAGAATTAGCAACCAACAAAAAATAGTAACAATACAAAACAATGGGGTTAGCAAATTTGATTTCTGCAATTACAAAAACCTCTTTTTTTTCATAATTTAATCAACAATGGAATCACCAAACAAATTGACTACAAGAATCAGAATTGTTTCAGCTTAGAGAGAATCTGGTCATCCAGTCTCCAACCTGTTCCCTTGTCAGCATATCATAGAAGCTGATCTATCTTCCATATGAATAGTTGAGTGTTAGTGTGAATAGCATTTTGCTTACTGTCAGTGCAGCTTCTTGCTTGCGCCTTCGCATTTACAAACGTAGATTACAACTCTATGTTCATAAATTTTTCAGTCAGTCCCCAATTGACTCATTGCTTGAATGTTCTCTCCTTATCATGTCTGTCAAATCTTGAACAACCTCAGACATCAGAGGCCTGAATTCCGGCTGAGTCTGCATTTAACAAGCCTAGTAAGAAAGAAGCTAACTGCTGTTTTTATAAAAACAAGTTGAAGAAAAACTCAGACAAACAGGTAGTTGACTGGCTTAAGTTAAAAAGTGCTTATAAGCTACTTTTCAGCAAAGCCAAACACTATGAAAGAACTGATAAATAAAAAGATGATAGAATTAAATTGTCACCTGAACACACCGAGATATAACATCGGCAAAGTGTGAAAGTGATTTAGCAGGATATTGTCCATGGAGAGAAGGATCAACCATTCTGGACAATGCATCAATGTCATGAAGCTGAGGCACTGCCCATCTCACCAAGAACTGCTCTCCCCGATTCCGTGTCCTACAAAAATAAGAAAGAATTATAATTGCTCAAGAATTATATGCATATATACTCCCTCCGTCCATAAAATATAAACATGCTTTCCATTTTTGGATGGCTACAAACACAAGCCTAGTTACAAATTTTAACCTATATTACTTAACACTGTCCATCTTTATCCTCATAATTAATGAAGAAAGGGTATAGGAAATACAACTAGTAAGGATAATATAGTCAAATACCCAATATTTCACTATTATTAAGGCAAATTAATTATCTTTCTTAAAAAATGTGCAAGGAGAAGTAGACTTATATTTGCATATAGATGGAGGGAGTATAGACATGAAGCGGAAAGAATAATATGCCTCAATTTATTACCTGTCAAGGGACTTTCGACCTGTTAAGAGTTCTAACATAACTACTCCAAAGCTATAAACATCGCTTTGGGCATTATAAATTCCTGTCTCAAATTCTGGAGCCCCATAACCATAAGCTGTTAGCAGCTGCCCTGACAGCTGGAAATCAGCACAATTTCAATTAGTTTTAGAAAATGCATTAGAAAGAAAACATTTTTGCTTGATGGAAATACTTTTAAATCTTGGACACCACCACCAAACATACTAAGAAGGATGACACTTTTTAATTGTAACTTACCTGACTGACTGCACCTGATGATATTAGTGGAGCCAAACCACAATCTGATACGCGTACCGAAAGTTCATCATCAAGGAGAATGTTGGCGGACTTGAAATTTCTGTGTACAACAGGTGGCTGACAAATCTCATGTAGATACCTTCACAGAAGAAATGAACATAATAAGTACTTCTGGCCAGAAGCATACAAATTCATCAGTCTTTCTCATGATTGGCACATATACAACATAATTGTATCCAAAAATATAAATTACTCTTGATGAAGTTATCAATGAATATATCAATAAGGAGTGGGACATATGATGCAATCACATGGGAATTTGACTTACTCTAAGGCTCTGGCAGCACCAAGTGCCATGCGAACACGGGTGTTCCAAGATAGATTCCTCTTCAACTCATCATCTGAATGTAGTGCATCTTGTAGTGAGCCATTACTGCAATACTCATAGATTAAAAGCCTTTGACCATGCTCCGCACAGTAACCCATAAGCTCAACAACGTTGGCATGCCGTATCCGATCAACGTTGTTAACCAGTTCAATAAAATCATCATCATTTTGTGTTGAAGCCCTCTTGTCCAGTTTCTTGACTGCAAGAAGCTAAAAGAGCATCCAAAAAAGAAAAAATAAACATTAATTAAAGCCATTCCATAAAGCACAACAAAAATTTCTTAACCATATAGATGGTATGGAAGAAAAAAAGCTTGACATGCATCACATTAATCGACTAGCATGATTCAACAAACATACCTTCCCATTAGGAAGCTCTGCCCTATAAACATTCCCCAGCATGCCTCCTCCTATTAGATTTTCTTGAGAAAAGCTATTTGTGTATTGCTGAAGGGAAGCAATGGTAAAAGACTTGGCAGAAGTTAGGGGATTCTGAGCTTTAGAGGGAGACTTCACAGTACTTCCTTCTGAAGGGATCATTGGAGTAACAATGACCCCCTCTGAAGGCAGTTGAGGAGGAGGAGGAGGTGGAGGAGGAGGAGGTGGTGGTGGAGGAGGTGGGGGAGGAGGGTCCATGAAAAAAGAATCTTCTCTGCTTATGGTTCTGCTTACATCTATTGCATAGTCATCCCGCTTTGGTATTCTAGGCACAGTTCTCTCAGGCATCATTTGTGGTTTTGGACGATCTTCCTTTGGCTGTGCCATAGCATCCTTTGGATCTGTTAAAAAGCTCTTACATGTCATTTACAAAAACAACATGAAAATATAAAACAGATAGATAATTTATATTGAAAAGTTATTTGCCTTTTTCTGTTTTGTTAGTTGCTTGTGCCAAGGAGCCATGATCCCTTGAATTCTCTCTGTTGCCTCTATATGCACCAACTTGATGCGGCTTGAAAGTTCTTCCAGCCTCTTCCTTTCTTCTGCTAAATCTTCTTGGCATGAAAAGCACTAGTCCTAGTGCCAAAATTACAAACAGAAACACACCAGCAACTGATATCCAAACCACTCTTTTACGAGTCAGAAACTTTTTTCCTCCAGAACTTGACTGCTCAGCTGAAGCTGGACTGTCAGCCTGTTTGCCAGGTGTTTTCCCAGATGGAGGTGGAGGTGTTTTCCCAGATGGAGTTGTCGATGGGATCCCAGGAAACATTGATCCTGGTGGTGCTGGTGTCAATGAAGATGTTGGTGTTGGTGCAGGTAATGGGGCATTTGTACTGACAGTAGCATTAAATGGGTTCCCATCTTTTCTGCATCATCGCAAACAGGATTAGCAAGTGAACAAGAATACTATGACCTATGACTGAAATTGTGTAAAATTACAAATCATAAATATTTTGAGTCTCACTTGAAACTTGGGATGCCAAGCAGCTTGTCAGGTATGGGCCCTGGGAACTGATTATTCTCTATATTCCTGTTTAACATCAATCAAAATGACCAAATAAGACAAATTCTACTTCTTGACAAGGAATAATATAAATTGATAGTCAAAAGTTTAGAGATAGTACAAATCTTTCAGGGGAAGATCTTGTAGAACATCAAGGGTCCCGGACAGTTGATTTTGCTGTAAACGTCTGCCGACTAATTTGTCAGCCCAAGTCAAAGGGATAAAACAAATGTAAATGGAATGGGCTTTTAATGGAAACTTACAAAGTTGTAAGGTGAATCAAACTTCCAAAAGAGGGAGGCAGTTGCCCGCTGAAATGGTTACTGGATAAGTCTCTGCAGAAACATAAGTGATTCAGTTATCCATGAACTCCCTAAAAGTGAACATGGAGATTAATAGCATGACAACTTTTATGACAAGAACCTACAGATTGACCAATCCAGTCAGGGACTGAAAGGAATCTGGTATCTCTCCACTTAAGTAATTGTTGTTCAAAGACCTGCAGAGCATAAAGAGGCTATGGTATAAGCATGAAATATATAAAACTACTGGTACCAAAAACCACTAAGCATCAGAAAAATAGTAAGAGACGCGATTTACATGGCCGACAATAAAGTCAAAGAGGATATTGAATCTGGAATGCTTCCAGTGAAATTATTTGCGGAAAGAAATCTGTCAACAAATGAAAGAGAGAGAAAAGATTGTCAAAACTCTCATAAGAAGATGCACAGACTGAATCTCAAAGGACAGCCAGGAGAGATAATAGTGGTAACTCTCTTTAACATAAAATGCACTTACAAATTCTGCATTGAAGGAGGAAGATTGGATGGAATACTCCCCCCAATACGATTGTTGCTAAAATCTCTGAAACATAACAGCACAATATTTTATTGAAATAACCAAGAAATATTGATCAATATTAAGGAAAATAAATGTTATGTAAAAGGATTAGAAAGCCTCATTTTTTGTTAGCATGCACAAACAGAGGTACCATTTCTTTGTTCCATTAACTGGTTGGTGGCACAAGATTAAGAATCCAAAATCGGAAAATCACAATATTAGACCATCCATTAAGCAAAAGGAAACAAATATGCAAGAAAACTTGCACCATAACATGTGCACTAGCATGAGGTGGTTGTGTCAATGCTAAGTTATCTTGGCAATTTACCGAATCAATTTAGCATCTGCAAAGTTGGTAATACAGCAACATTCTTAGATTTAGTCTTAGCCCCTCTACCTAAAGTAAAACTGTCTATGTCTTCCTGGAATACCTATTGAAGGATCAGTGAATTAATGAGAAAAAGATACAATCATGCATAGAATGCTCCCATATGTTTTAACACAATATAAAATCAGAAAAACTGTAAGCGACAAATAGCATTACAGAGAATTAAGGATTTTTCTGGGATAAAAGGGAAGCCTCTTCAAATAGCCACCAGATTATAAAAACCCGACGAAGAAACAAGGGAGACAGAATACTACTTACATTGATCTGATAGAAGTAAACATAGCCAAGTCATTGCCAAGCTCTCCTCCCAAAAGAGCACCATTAATAACTCTATAAAACCCAAATTTCAAATTCAATGAATAAAAATCCAAAAAAGGTGTTTATTATATCATAAATATAAATTCAGGCTAATATAAAAAGTGTCAAAAGAACAAGAATTCCATACATGGATGATATGACTGAAGCCTCACAAGTAACACCTTGCCAACCTTCTCCACAAGGGTCTCCCCCGGAAGCAACCCACCCAGGCAGTACAGGAGATCCCAACGAGATGTATAAGCTATTAATTGCAGCAACTAATTCAATCAAAAGCAATGCAGGTGATAAGATTCAAAGCTCCAAGTAACAGTAAAGAAAACAAAACAAAATTAACTACAAAACAGTAATGCATTTCAGAAAAAGATAATTTCTTTTCTTTGTCCATTTAATTACTTACCATCATTGGGATTGGTGATTCCAAGAGAAACAGTAGCTGAGCAGATCAAAATAAACCCAACAAAGGCCTTCACATAGATCCCCAAATTCAAGTACTCCTCACCAGATCTCTTCTTCCCCATTGCTCTTTATCTCAATTGTCTCTTCCACCACAACATCAATCATAAACTCACTCTCCAATCTGATAAATCAAAACTTCACACAAAATAACAAAAAAAATTAATAAAGAAAAAAAGATCGCCGCCATGAAAATACAGTCAGCAAGCAGTCAATGACCTTATCATCATGTCAACAAGGCAAAACACTCCATACCAAAAAAAAAAAAAAAAGTTCTGATCTTTTTAAGAAAATGAAAAAGGATTTACAAAGAAAAGAAAACCCATATAATGGCAGAAGCATAATTTGCTTGAAATCTGTGTGGGCAGTAAAAAACGAGAGTACCCACAAAAAAAAAAAAAGTTCTGATTTTTAAAGCCAAAAAAAGGACTTACATAGAAAAGAGAAATCCGGCGAATGTTAGAACTTAGAAACAGAAGAATTGGGTTGAAATTTAGGCAACCAATAACAATGAGAAAGCGCTTGAAGAACTTTTAGAAAGCACAAGAGAAGCTTAGGAGCTAAGATTCAATGAATTATAACCAAATAAACAGAAGAAAGAGATAGACATAGAGAGAAAGACGTAAGCTTAATATTACGTCAGAATTATATAAAATCAATTAAAATAGAAAGCCCTTACCTATAGAAAGACCTGGAAAACAGCAAGTAGCAGTAGAGAGGAAAAAAATAGAAAATGTGGAAGAAAAGGTACGGATACAGAGCTCTTAAAATCAGTTTCTCTCTTTAAAATTACTTTCTCTCACTAAATAAAGGTTAAACTATGAACTAAGCAAAAAATGGTGGGTAGTGTGTATGAGAGAGAGAGCTCTTGTTTTAGTTATGCATATCCCAAGTCTCTTCTTTCCTTCTTTCTTCCTGTATTTTTTTTTTTTTTTTTTTTTTGCCAGTAAAGTTTAGGTGCAGTTTCCCACGCTCTACGGCGGCGCGTGTCATTAAATCAGATTTCTATTTTGAGGTTTTTGGGAATGGAAATGGTGGTTAAGAATTAGTAGATGTTAATCCCAATAGTTAGGTGGAGAGTTCATGCTACTAGTAGAGGAGATGTGGTAGCCATATATTATATAGGCTTATTTTAATTCATTTTTTAGTGTAAAAAAAAATAATTGTTGGAGAATTTTGGTTTTTTAATTTTTATGTGTAAAATAAACATATTTTTTATTGTTTTATTGTACAATAGATTTTTAGTCAAACGGCAAAAATATAAATTAAATACCAATATTAAATTAGGTTTTGTAAAAAAAGAAATAATACTAAGTTTTTAATAATTAATTTTAATGTATTAATTTATTATTTACACTCCATATTGAATTGATGGATTAAAACTAATATATAATACAAGTTTACTTCTAATTTCTCTTTAAACTAAAATCACAAATTAAACTACATTAATTTTAGTAAAAAATTTACTTAAAGGCAGACCTATACGGCCTGTCCTTTTAATATTTTACTTTTTTACTACTTTGAACCTAAAAATTAGCAAATTTTAATATTCTTAAATAAATTTAAATAGATATTCTTTCAAAATTTTGAGTTTTTACTACTTAAACTTGGAATTTACATTTTACTAAAAGAACTTGAAATTTAAATTTAAATTGAATGTTGCTAGCTTATGTTTTACACCTGAAAATATAATTACTTTTCCTAATTTATTTTTATTCAACACCAGATTTAAAAATAACTATTAAATATATATATATTAGAAAAAGAGCAAGGAATTTGAGAATATTTATTGTTGGAAATTTTTTTATGGCCAAGAAGTTTGGGTCCGATTCTGATGGAAAATATGAAAAATTCCATTTAAATTCATAAAAAAAATAACCCTTAGTTATTATGTTTAGTGAATATGAGATTTAGTACGATTTTGGTTTAATTAAATATAATAATACATAAAATTAATTAGAAGAATTTGTGTAGGAGAGAGTGGGAGGATGCGTGTGAACATGGAAAATGGGAATAGAAAAACATTCAAATTTGTACACATCATACACTAATAAAAGTCACGTAGTTTGCAGTAATAATTATATACTATTCTATAGTCAATAATGGCCGCCAGTTTTCCCATATACCTCTCACGTGCGTGCTCCTTTGCCGTGTCTCGTAATTACTACTACTAATAATAATAAATAATTAACAATACAACTTAATAGGAGTGCTATATCTCATATGTTGGTTGGGGCTTCAACGAATTAAGTTGTTTACAAACTAATCGTGTTATGGATTAATAAACACTTATTGGTTTAATAATTATTATCCTAACAAAAAATGAGAAAATTACGTTAAAAAATATAAATAGTAAATAAAATTAAGATACAGGCTATATAATATATCAAGTAGTTGCGTTGAAAGAAGTGTTCATGGCCTTGTCATGACGTGCAAGTCAGGAATTACCTCTACTTTTTAAATTTTATTTAATTCAATACATTAAAAATAATTATTTATATACATCCAATAATAACGTTATTTAGGCAGTAAAAGATGCCAACAAAGAGCCTACATGGCAAAAGTACCGTTGTGACTATGTTTGTCATTACGTGGAAGGCACAAAAATTCCAGGTCAGAAAAAAAAGCAACTTTTTTTAAAAGAGAATATACTTTTTTTTTTTGCCCTCTTTTTATTTTATCTTTCAATGGACAACCGAATAAAAGGTTATAAGAAAAATTATTTTGATTTGTGTATATAAAGTTAATAAAGTCTTTATATTAAAATTTTTATTTATCTTTCATTTAGTTTGTAGCTTTCAAGAATCTCCATTTTCTAATTATATACTCACTTACCAACCAAATAAACAATTTTATCTTTTTTTATAAAAATATTTCTAATTTTAAGAGGAGAAAAAGTAGAAGTGGAATCCCACACGGTCGGAAAAAAAGTGCTAAATAAGCACTTACCATTGAAACAGTCTTAAACAATTTTATCTCTTCATATGTTAATAATGTTTTCTCATTTCTATGACTAAATTAGAGGTACTATGTTGTTATACTACCTATAGATTTTTGTGATAACTATTCGTTGTTTTAATGCTTATATTTTATAGGGTGTGGGACAATAATGTTTTTTAATGCTTATATTTTATAAGGTGTGTGACAATATTATTTTTTAAATATAACTTTAATCGTACCAGATTCGATTCATATCATTTTCATTTCCCTTTCCTTAACTATTGGATATTTATGTTAAAAAAATATTAATAAAAATATCGTTTTCTTTAAAAATATACAGTAAAAAAAAAAACATTTTTTAAAATGTGATACGACTAACTATAGCACATTCGATTAATTGTTCATTTTGTATGCCTATATAATAAGTGGTGAAAATCGAATGGAGGACCTTAACATTTTAATAAAAATATAAGACTAATCGAATCACATCTGATTGAGCATTCTAATATTAGTATAGTTGATTTTGTTGACTAAATCAATCTAATACTACTTATTATTTAGGTGAGTAAGAGCCTAAGATTTGATTGTTCAAAATATTATTATGAAATTGGATTCCAAAACCATGGAAGGTGTTGCTATTGTGGTATAATATTCTTAATCCACAACTACTAACTTGAAAATAATTGATGGAAATGAAGAAAAACATTTGAATCAATTCAAAGAAAAGGGCAGTGTGACAAATAAAAATATATAATAAGGGAGACAAAGATAGGAACAAATTAAAGATGAGTATAGCAATTTATATGTATATAAAAAAGACTTGTAGTGGTGGTCCACTACCACCATTTTCTTGCTCCTTTGTTTGGTTTCCTAGAAAATGACAAATGGACCTTTAATTAATCTAAGATATTTTATCGTCCCATAAAGAATCGTCTTTTGTTCTCTTTTCTTCTTCTTTACAATTTTTTAATTTATATATTTATTTCAAAACTAATTGAAATTACACATTCAAAAATTAAAAAATATAAATATTTATATAAGAAAACTATACTCTTACAAAAAATTAAAAATATATACCAACCATTTTTATTTACTTTATTTTTTAAGTTAATCTTTTCATTATAGTTTGTATTTTTAATACCACCATAGAGTTTTTTATGTTTTAAAGATATTAGATATGTAGCTCTACAATTACAAACATGGAATCAGAAAATGGGTAACAATTGAGGGACGAAAAAAATTAAAAACAAGTTTATTATTAGTTTATATGTGTATATCTATGTATTTACAATTATATTACATTATATTTTTCAAGGGGCATGATCCAAATTTTGATTTATTAACACAAAAAATTTAATAATATAAATATTACATTGAGTCCAAATGTAGACTTTAACACACAATTTATATACATAATTATGATTTACGAGTACAAAGAAATGATTATGACAACATTAAACAAATGAGAGGGTTTATTTATTTATTTTGATACTAATTAATTATGGTTAATGCAATGGAATATCTAAAAGTAGATGCCATAAAGTAGTGAAGAAAATGTTGAATGTGGGAGGACCATCTTGATAAAGCCATCCCTTTTGTGTTTGGTAGGGCTAAAGCTAATTTCCTCTTTTTTGCTATTTGCTTACAACTAGCCCTAATAATATGCATTCTGCTTGCAACCAATACCATTTTTCATGTGACTTCTTCCTAAATGGTTTGCTTTCATTCAATAATTTTTCTATTTATTAGTTTAACTGATTTTGAAAGTACAATAAATTTATTTATTTATTTAAAGTGTTTGAATTTAATTAAGACCGAATAATCAACCGGTTAATCTTTATTAACCAATAATTGTTAAATATAATTTTCTTGAAATATATATATATATATATATATATTTTTTCTTGTTCTTTGATTAGTGTCTAGTAAGTCTCATGCCTTTACAAATAAATAACTCTATATGACACTTACCAGTATTATCAATTAACTTTTTTGAAGAAAAATATCAATCAACTTTTACAGTAATATAAAATTACTTATAACTTAACCTAAAAGTATCATATTTATTTTAAAATAAGTATATTTCTTTATTTATAAGTACAATATTCAAATTTACATGATGCATCCTACTTCTATGTTCTGTGAATGAGTATATATATTTTATTTTCTCATATATATTTAAAAAAAAATAGTAGTATGTAAATGTAAATTTCTATATTCTATTTCAAATCTTCTATCTATATATATAGTATACATGAATGCAAATTTATAAATTATTATTAATATTAGAATCCAAATATTTATATGTCTATTACTATAAATAATAGTAATATAAATAATTATATAGAGACATTTTTACATATTATAATATGATTCGAATATAATTGTTCAATTATGAACAATTATACTATATTCCTTATTACAATATGATTGAAATTTTATTAATTAATAATTAAAGTAGTATTTTATATTGTAATATAAATTAAATTTAATTACTTTAAATTATGTAGAAATAATTTTTTATATTAGAATATGATTTGAATTTAATAATTAATTATTATAAATACTTATGTAAAGACAAATTTACATATTAGAATATAATTTTAATTTAATTAATTAATTACTATAAATAATTAAATAGAAACAATTTTCTATATTAGAGTATGGTTTAAATTTGCTTAATTATTATAAATAATTTATGTAGTTTATAAATTCTTTAAGTTCTCAAACAATTGTCAGTTTTTACAATTTTATTTTAGTAAAAAAAAATCCAATATTAGTATAATGTTACATTTGATCGAGTTAATATTTATATACATAATACATCAATATAATAACATAAATACACATACTTACTGTAAATGACATCAATATATCAACATATTTATTTTCATGTATAAATCAATATAAATAATTTACCAATAACTAAAATATAATATTTACTTAATAAAAATTGATATTACATAATAAATATATCAAAAAAAAATATAAAATTTAATAAGTTTAAGTTTTCGAAGTACCACATCTGTAATTTCCCTAATTATTTTTAAAAATTAATGGCCAAAAATCTTGCAAAAAGCCCATATATCTATGGAGAAAGGAATCACAACCTGTGAAAGCCCAGGCCTTACATTTTTCAGTCCATACACGTCAGCACACACCGGCGCCACCCCAATCACCATCATCACCAACCATCTAAACGAGCAATTCCCAATCCCTTAATTTCTTACCCAATTCCTAATTTCCGTTCTCTGCTCCTCTCTCTCAACTCAACGGACAAACTCTTCTATCGAAGCCTTCATCCATGATTGCTATGAAGTTCTCAATGGAATCTCATCATTGCCCAAATCGATAAGCCTTAGCTATTCTCGAGCTCTTTCTACAGGTATCAATGTTCTTTCTTTCCTGGAGTTGTGATTTGCAATAATTTAACCCGAAAACCCTTCTTTCTTTTTCCCGAATAATATTTACAATATTAAAATAGGACAGTGAAACTTGGGGATAAGAAGACTATACTTGTAGCTGGAATTGATGATTTTGATAATCGATCTGTAAATAAGTCAGATGAGTTGGTTGTTGCATTACGAAATTAAGCTTTTGATGTTTCTATAGTGAGCTTCGGAAATCCTGTCAGATTCAAGCTTGAAGCAACCATTGTATAATCTCTAAAATTCTTATTTCCACTTGTGTGCAATTTTTGTTATAGTCTGAAACATTCTGCATTATAAATGGATTGTGGACAGATTAAAGTAATGCAAGTGAAGTTTTAAACAGCTTTGGGGTATCCTAATTGTTAGAGAAGTTTATGTGGTCTTTTTAGCAGGTACTTGATCTCTCCATTCCAGATTTCCGGTCCCTGCTTCTCTCTCTCCCTCAGACAGGGTTGGAATAAGGGAAACCATGTTTCAATCTCATTTCACCTACCTAGCTCGGATTGTCAACTCCTCAAAATCACGCCTTTTCTCCTCTACAATTGAACCGGCAAAACCTCAGTTCCCACAAACTCTCGCTGGACTCCGCGCTCGTTTGGCGGCTGAATCTCCTGACCTCTCGGAGTTCAGTGATCTCCAGTCTCACAATTCGTACTCTGTTGAAGTGGGTACAAAGAAAAAACCCCTTCCGAAGCCTAAATGGATGAGGGAAGCAATCCCTGGTGGTGAAAAGTATGTCCAGATAAAGAAGAAGCTGAGAGAACTGAAGTTGCATACTGTTTGTGAGGAGGCCAAGTGTCCTAATCTGGGTGAGTGTTGGTCTGGCGGTGAGACAGGCACTGCTACTGCCACCATTATGATCCTGGGGGATACATGTACTCGTGGTTGCAGGTAAGGTTTGTACTCTTTTTGTTTAAAGTTTCAAACTTTTCCATTCATTTACGCTTTTGGAATTTGATTTTTCAGATTTTGCAATGTGAAGACATCACGTACGCCTCCTCCACCAGACCCTGATGAGCCTGCCAATGTGGCCGAGGCAATTGCCTCATGGGGTTTGGATTATGTAGTGATTACTAGTGTTGATCGTGATGATTTGCCTGATCAAGGAAGTGATCATTTTACCCAGACTGTGCAGAAGCTTAAGGCTTTGAAGCCGAACATGCTTATAGAAGCATTGGGTATGAAACCATGAAGCTAACTTATCTATTCAAGTGTCTATGAATGCCAGAATATGGAAATTACTGCTTAGCCATTTTCTTTAAGAACAGTTATTGTACTGATGTTAGTTTTCATGTTGGGAAGCTTGAAAAGAAGCTGTTTTACTTGATTAGCTAATGTTCCTTTCGCTCACTGTTTGTCTAGTTCCTGATTTTCGAGGAGACTCGGGCTGTGTAGAGAAAGTTGCAAAATCAGGATTGGATGTCTTTGCCCACAATATTGAGACAGTTGAAGAGCTTCAAAGTGTTGTACGGGATCGTCGAGCCAATTTTAGGCAATCCTTAGATGTTCTAATGATGGCAAAAGATCATGTCCCCTCTGGAACACTTACCAAGACTTCAATAATGTTAGGCTGCGGGGAAACGCCCGAACAAGTTGTGAAAACAATGGAGAAGGTGAGAGCAGCAGGTGTTGATGTGATGACTTTTGGTCAATATATGAGACCATCAAAGCGCCATATGCCTGTATCTGAATACATTACTCCTGAAGCTTTTGAGAAGTATAGAAGCCTTGGCATGGAAATGGTACATTTCTTGCCTCTTATTTTAGAAGTCTTAGTTTGTGGCTTTGTGCACTTGCTTTTGTTTTTCGTTCCTTTCTTTCTGTTCATTGCTTGATTTGTTATCTGTTTGGCTGATTTACTTTGCCTTTGAAGCTTGCTTTACATAAGCTTCTTAGCTTTTCTTTGCACTTCTATATCTTAAATCCTGACCTCATTTGCATGTATATTACTATTTATTTGGATGGTGCAGGGGTTCCGTTACGTGGCTTCTGGTCCTATGGTCAGATCGTCCTACAAGGCGGGCGAATTCTACATCAAATCGATGATAGAATCAGACCGCGCAACATCTTCAAAACTTTCTGTCTCTTGATGAGTGCTCCTCCTCCCTTCTGCACTCATTCCTCATAACATCACATGTTCATCACATTGTTTATCCATGATTATTTGAGTGCAAATGATGTCACTTTGCCATAAATCATTAGTGATCATTTAGAAGCCTAAGTTTGAAGAGGCCAACCCTTTTGTGGCTTCTCAAGGTTGAATAAGCTCAAAGCTCATTCTAAAATTTGGTTGTAAATTATATCTGTTATAATTCAAAATTTTCCTCCCTCTTCAGTTGTCCTACTTATAACATATTCTTCTTGCCTACTTGATACATAGCGGATCATTTTTAGTTGATATGGATCTATGACCTATCATTTTATGCAACTAGAGCTGTAAATAAGCCAAGTTGTCAGCGAGTTACTTGGGACTTGGTTTGATTAAGCCATTTGAAAATTAAATAAGTCAGCTTGAAAACTATTAGAGCTGAACTTGAGTTTGACAATATTTGGGTTTGGGTTAGATCGCTTACATGCAAATGAACTAGTTATGAATTTGAACATGGCTTCTCTGCATTTCTCATACCATCTTTGTTGTAAAAATGCTTACTTTTCCTCAAGTTATATTGTCAACCTTTGTTGGCCCCAACAAATTAATGTTATTCTTAAATTTATACCTTAAAGATTTATTGCAATGTTTCTGCTGGCAAAATGTACTTGTGTTGAATCTTAAATAAACAAATAAATAGAATTATAAGCTGAAAATCAAGCTGGTGGTGGTGACCCATACACTGGTTGAAGAAAGCATCCCACGAGCTCTAATCTGGTCCCAATTGCTAGTGGTCCATTTTAGGGATTGGACCATCAAAGATGTCTTGGCTTAGAACAGAAATTCTTTCAAATTTGATTTCAATTTTTGAAAGCTCAAACACTATTTTCAATACCTGAAATACAAATAACTACTTTTTGGTTGTTTATACAAAGTCTAATCAAAAGATTGACGCCCTCCAATATCAAGTGCTCTAGCAAAGTTGGCTAAGAGTGCCTTTGGTTCTTCAGATTCATGCAACTCAAAGTTTACGCGTTTGATAAGTTTTTTCGGCAGGCAATATGGTCAGGTTTTTATATCTAATGGTAGTTGGCAATCCCAATCCGTTGCTGATTCCAATAGCTCCTTCTCATAGCTTTTTCATTCCAACTACTTTTTGATTGTTTAAAATTAAAAGATTTATGCCCTTCAATTCAAAAGGCTCTAGCAAAAGTTGACTGAAAGAGGGATTAAGAAGGCTTCTTTTTGGTTTTCAAGTACTAGAACAACACTAATGACATTCTCAAATGAATTGAAGATGGTGGGTCCGGCTAGGCTAGCACCCAAATTGTTTAAGGTAGGGGCTGCCCTTAGTTAAGGGATACTATCCTACTCTGTAAAGTTTAGGGTAATAAAAGTTACCAAAGTCCATTGTACTTTCATCTCTATTTATTAATCTCTCATTATGCAAGATACCCAATCCCATGATTACACCCCTCCCTTAGCTACCTATAAATTCAATAAATTTCCTCCAATACAGCCAAATGGTATATACTAATACTCTTCTAATGTGACAAAAGAGTTAGAGTGAAAACTTGCACTAGGGGAGATTCAAATCTCTTTTTTGCTCACTTTTTATTTATCTTACAAGAAGTGAAAAGACCGATCGACCTCACCTAGCTAATTCTAGCAATTTCTCCTCATTGAGTCACCTATCAATTGCTGTTATTCTAAAAACTCAATGCCATTCCATTTTTATTTACAGTTAGAAGATTTTCAAACCCCATTATGCAAATTCTGCTTCTCTTTCACTTTTATCTCAACTTTACTTCTTTCTGCTAAGAGCCATTAAAAATGGGTTGTTGTATAAGCTCTGAAGCCAAAACAAACCCACACCATTCTGCTCCCAAGAAGAGATCTTATGTTACTCCACCACCACCTGCTTCTTTTGAAGAAGAAACAGTCAAAGAAGTCCTCTCTGAAACTCCCATTCCTAAACCTCCACCACCACCTCCACCTGAAACTGCTCCTCCATTAACGCAGCAGAAAATTCCACAAATACCCACCAATAAAGCTCCAATCTTTGCGCAAATACCAACCAATGTTCCAGAGCCTAGAAGTCAAGCTCCGATCTTTACCAACAAAAAACGTTTCAAAGAAGAAGTAGAAACAACCCCAGAAATTTCTCAGGCATCGGAGATATGTAGTGTTGCTAATACTTACTCAACGGCTACTACGGCCACCACCACCACTACTGTAACAGAGATTAAAGAAGATGAGGTGACAAGCAAGGAAAGAGTCAACAGATCTCCAGCCAAAGTCCAAAGAAAGCGACTATATAATGGCGAGAGAGAAAGGGTGCCAAGAGTTCCGGCAAGAAGAGAAAGACCGCCAGTGAAAAAGGAGTTTTCCGGTCAAGTGAGGAGTCAACAGCAGCGTAATAATGTGGGGTATAGTAGAGCCGGAAGAGATCCAGGAGAGAGGTCAGGTCGGCGGTCAAGGTCACCGGCTACACGGCCGAATGCAGGTGGAGTGATAAAGGGTCGTGCAGGAGGAAGTCCGGCGAAGGTGACTGGGAAATCGGGTGGCAAGCCAGTTGAAGCAGGGGAAGGGAGTGAAGTGAAGAAAGAGGAAGAAAAGCAAAACGACGACGTCGCAATGCTGCAACAACAACAGCAAGGAAATGAATCTCTTGAGAATCCACTTGTGTCCTTGGAATGTTTCATTTTTCTGTAAATAGGTTTACTTGTTCTGCCAAATTAGCAAGTTTTTTTACTTGGCTTTCGACTTTTGAAGGTTGAATTTGTTTAACATTTTGATGTAATATTTGAAAAATTATTCTGGTTGATGCAACTAATCCTTATTCCAGAATCTCTTCTTTCCGAGCAGGCAAGTCAAATTGCCATCACGAACTGTAATCACAATCAAGAGCGTTATTGATTAATAATCACTAATTAGGATATATTGAAGAAAGTTGTTTAACGATCTCTTAAAAAAACTAATTAACGATCTAACATCATGGTTTATTAAACATTATCTGCATAATTTATTAAACTAGTATTGTTAGTGAATCCAAAATTTTCCTAATTAAAACATAACTATAATTAAATCAGTAAAATAGAAAACTAGAAACTGATTTTCTTCCTAATATTCTTTAAAACTGTTTGTTATGTTGTAAATTAAATCCTAGAAACTCTAAACAGCATAGAGATTATGAAATTTGTATAGGGATAAAGAAGAAGAAAATAGACCTCGAAAATAGAACATCTTTTGTTTTGTAATTCTGGGATAGGGACTCCTTTAGTCCTTTCCTTTTTACCTTGAGGATTGTGCTGTGCATTCCTTTACTTTGTTTTCTCGTCTCCTTCCGCTTTTTCCATAGCACCAACAACGGTACTATTTTTGTTTTGATCCAAAAATTTTGCATTCCAAATCCAACATTATCATATCTTTCACTTTCTTCACAAGCTCAAGTCAAAATAATACCGTTAAACAGTCAAATCGCATGCGAGCTACTATGAGTAAAACCCAATACAATCAGTCAAATAGCTCGCGAGCTACTTAGAGCTAAAGTCAATACAATCAAAACGGTGACATTTTAACTTATCAATCTCTCAATAGTATTGATTGCTTGCTGAACTTGGCTTCGATTTTATCCATTAACAATGCTATAACTTCTTTTTTTTTCTATCACATTCTAGTAAATTAAGTTCAAATCTTTGCAACACTGAAGATAGGAAAAAAGTATACAATTGATTTGATATCAATAATGGAAAATGTATTCCAAGTCCGTTTAATCAATAATCAAGTACAACATGAACAAGAAAGAGATGAGACTAGCCGGCGAACTTAATTAATATCTACATGAACCATCCATGAATGCTTTGCTTGAAATGCCAACATGGGTTTGAATCCAAACCGCATCATGTTCGCGGAAAATCTTGTTGATAGCACAACAAATTGCTCAAGTTTTTGATTGGCAAAGAAGAAATGTTTGTTCTGGAGTTAGTTTATATCTTATTAATGATTAAATGTTTTTTTCTAGTCATGATGTTAGCTAGAAGTGGAAGGCAAGCTAAAATTAAGACGAGGGTAATGTTGGTGAAATGGCTTTAAGGTAGGTTCAGGAGGGCAGGGCACAGGTGCTGGGTGTGCAAGAAAGGTAGGAATATGATCTCCAGGCATTAATACTGATACTCCTTTTGCATAAACTGTCATCTGCAGACACAACAAATCACAAAGTTTAAAACTTTAATTAAAAAATTGAAAAAAGATTAACTGAATTATAGAATGATTATGGGTAAAATGTAATAGCACATAACAAGGATTAAGAAATTGCATGATAGATAGACATCATAATGAAGAATTAGTGCAATAGCACATGCTGCAATCATTACAAGAATAACCCCATGAACCATTATTAGTTACCTATTTTCTACTAGTGAGCAGCAATTTCTTTCAGTCTCAATGAAAGGCAATTGAAAAGGAGAAATCTATATAACAGAAATATATATCGATCGTTCCGTTCCATATGGTGGTGAATCCAGTTTCCATCTGTATGAGATCAATTAGATATGATGTAATGATTGCCAGCAATTCATGTTCTTACGAATTCGAGTAAATGGTAAGAAGAGATAAAGGGTATTCACTATTATGTCTGTATGAAATCCAGTGATCTAATAATCTCATGTGAAATTCTTAATTTGTGTAAAATGGCAATACTCAATTGAAAATATAAATTCTATGCTAGAAGAGACAAAAGGGATTTGCTTTACCATAGTGAAGATAAGACACAAAATAGTGGAGTAGATATGAGAACAATTCCTATACAAGCATATATTGATACCCACTACTGTACACACAAGTCACCCCACAAATCAAGGGATTCCTTAATTAACAAACAAATAATTAGTATCACTACAAAATCATTTCAAAAGCCAACAACAAGAACATGGTAGAAAAATGAGAACTACCAACTTATATCATATCATATCATATAGAGGACAAGAGATGACCTAGTGGTAAAACACTTTTCGATCAAACACTTTTTGATGACTATCCCTTGCCCTTTCCCCTCCCCAATGCATCTACAACAAAAAGAAAACAGCCTAATTGAAAAAACAAGAAAGAGATAAGTTGGTAGGGTTTGCCTTAACTATAGAAGGTAAGGTAGGGAAAGGAAGGGAACAATCCAAAGTGGCAAAGCTTTACGGGCCAAAATAGTTTAGTAAGGTATCCTAAAAAGACATATTTTTCTCATATACAACATCTTACAGGTGATCATGTTGGTATATAGTAAGGAATTTGCATCCATACCTCCATATTCAAGCTTGAAAAATTTGACCTATTTGTCTACATATTTTGGTAGCATTAAATGGTATAAGACAAATCTTGAAAATTGCATCTTTTAAAATGCTCTCTTATTAGAATATATATGCTATAAGATTAATGCTTATAATGGCTTAAGCACTAGAATTATCACTCCAATAAGTTGAATTATAAGTTTTTTTAAAATCATAATTTAGCTTATAAGCACTAGAGACAAAAGTCACATGCTTTGTTGCTAAATATAGGAGACCTTTTGCCTCTAACAAGCTAAGTATACAACATATAGACAAAAACTTTTTCATTGAGTAATCTTTTTCTTTTCTTATATATAATTGTTTTATATGAACTTATACTTAAAAAGTATTGACTTTTCATTAACAAGGTAGAAACAAAAACAGAATTAGAGTTCCAATTCTGCATAAATAATTAATTTTAATAAAAATACATTGCTAAATAAACACACACAAAAAAACTAAATTACTTATATAAAGAATAATCCAAATTATTAGGATACATTTGAAAAGAATACTTATTATATCAAAATTTTATTATATGATTAATCAATTTAGGTTAATATAAATCACCCTAATCACCATTTCTTTATGTATAATAATTACTCAATTATATAATCTTGGTTTAATTATAGAAATCACAACAAAAAATGCATTTGTCAATAAAGAATTGACATTTTCTAGTTCTAAATAAAAAAATACAGATAGATTTTTTTAAAATCTTGTACTAAAAAATAAGAAAAATTTTCCCTTAAAAAAGATTTTTTTTTTCAAAAAAAAAATGCTTTCTCTTTATATTTCCCGTTTCTGTGAGACTAGTGATACATGTTCTTGCACTCTTCCATAGAGATATTGATTTTGCAAGAATGAGCTGTCAAAAAACTACCAAAATTTTATTGAAGTTTGCAAGAAATAACCATTAGAAAACTACCGAAATTTTATTGAATTCGCAAGAATGACCAGGGGAAAAAAAACCCTTCCAAAAATTAGCTAATTTAATGCTAATAAACAAAAGAAACGAAAAAATGAATTGTCACAGTCATGCTCTGGAAGGTACTCAATTACATTTCCTCAAGAATCATGACATGCACAGAGAAAAAAAATAAAGCAAGAACCGAATCAAGAAATATATATATATATATATATATATATATATATATATATATATATATATATATATATACACACACCCACTAACACTAATATATATCATGGCAATGAAATTCAACATAGCAAGAAACAGAGGATATAGCAGCACATAAATAAAATAAGCAGAAACAGAAACAGAGAAAGGGAAAAAAGAAAGTACTTTTGGAGATGGGTAAGTGAGCT
>CANUEY010485772.1:0-12873 GCA_948099555.1 Croton setiger | reverse complement strand
CATTCCAGCACCCATTTTAAATAAATTTTGGTGTCAAAATAATACGTAGAACACGTGTCTGAAGTTTCGTAAAAATCGGAATCCGAAAAGGGGTCGCGGTTCGCTCGGTGCCCTAAACCGAGTCCGAAGCTCGACGATTTTACAGAACCAAAACCGTACGACGTTGTGGTAAATTTAGGGTTCCAGAACTCTTTAAAACATGTTAACAAACATATATCAAAATATCAAAATCATTTGACTCATATTTTACGCGATTTCGGCATTTTCCGGTCGCGCGGGTCTGAAAACCCTAATTAGCTCCGTTTGTGTCTTTCAACGGCAAACGAGCCTATAACATAACTTGTTTTTCTTATTCAAATCATATATCATCAAATCTAAATCATATATTCCATGTTTAACTTAATTATCAAATCATATCATGATGCATTTTAATGAAAATGCACAAAATGCGTGAAATAACGTCGGAACGACGTAGGGTTTAGGGTTGGAATGTCACAACTTCGATCCGATCCAGAATGGATAAAATCCAAACCCGAATCGATGGTTGTACTAACGGTTATGGTTTGGCAGAATAAGACTCCGATCCGCCTATTGCTAGGTAGTTATATAGTTCAAATTATTGGGATTAAATATAAAATATAAATTAATTTCATTAGTTACTTTTATAACTAATTTTATATATTGCCATTAAAATAAAAATGACCAAACTAACTGCTTTTTACTTTTTAATATATTAAAATAAATTTGAGCTGCGAATAATTATGGAGTAATTGATAATGAAATACAAACAAAAACAAATAAATTATTCATTGATTGTTTTTGTATAAAAGGAAAAAAGCCATAACATGCGATTCGTTTTATTCAAAATTAGAAAATGACATATGTATGTAAAGTATGGAGTTAGAGGAAGGTGGGCAACACGCGTAGGATTGTGAGAGTGAAAAAGACGGAAACCAAAGTTTCCTAATAATGAAGGCAGAAGTCCTTAATGAATACAAAAAGCAATAAATGCAAGGCATTAATGAGACCTCTGCAATTTCTTCATTCTTTCTTATTCATCAAATGACCAACACCCTCCTTGGCCCCACAGGTCCTTTTGAATTTACCATTCTATCCCTTATTAATTTCTCTCTCACTATTATAATTAATTCATTTTATATCATAAATATCTAGCTTGTTAATCGTTTTCTGTCCTCTAAAAAAAATATCGTTTTCTGTCAATAAATAATGAATCATTAATAACCAAGGACAAAGGAACCGAGAGGACCAGAGGTCGCATCGGGCTAGGCTGAGCCTGATTAAAAAACAAATGGTTCACTCATCGTTTTTGTTTTTAGTTTGCTTGATCCGTGAACTGACATGCTTTTAGATAGTTTGTGGTTTAGTTGAATCATGAACCATCCTCCCTGAGATGGTTAGGTTAACTGGTTGTCTCATTCAAATCAGTTATTCGGCAAGTTTTCATTTATTTTTTAAATATATATTACAAATTGATCACTCATATATTGTTTAGTCCGGATACATTCACGTTTAAATAAATGATTAATCCATGAACCGTTCACTTTATCGTGTTTGAACAATTATGGTTTGTCGGCGGCATGATTACAATTTCTGAAAGTTCAAACAGTTATACATATGGCCAACTCTAACTTAAAACAAAAGGAGGAATTTTAGATATTATTTAATTTAAGTATCTTTGTGAAGTGTATTTGCAGAAAATTATTATTTTTTTAAAAGTTAAAATTGAAACCGTTTGATTAATGAATTAAATTTATGAATAAAAATTATTGATAAAATATTATTTTAAAATAATATATATAATCTTTATATAAAATAAAAAAATAAAAGATAAATAGAAATTCTATTTAGTACGCTTCTCTCCGTATAAGATTAAATTTAAAATTTTTATTTTTCAAAAAACTTTTTAAAATTCAACTACTAAAATTACTTATTACAACCAAACAATAGCTAAGAATGTTCAATATATAGAGTAAAAAATTTAGATTTAAATAAAACTTAAATTATATGAAATTTTTGGAAGAAAACAAAAATGTTTTTATTTTATTAAAAATTAATTAGATTTGAATTTAAAAATGGGAAAATAAATGTGAGTAGTTTTCATGGAATCCAAAAAAGAATAATAAATTTGCGGTAATAAAGAGATGGGTAGAAAAGTAATAACACAAAGTAGTGATTAATAAATGCATTTCTTGTTTGGATTGAGCTTGGTTTTAAAAAAAGCTTGGCTCTTGTATTTTATTATTATATACTTCCATTCCAATATCTCTTTTGTTTTGTGTTTTTCTGTTCTCCTCATCCTCCATTTTTGGGTTTTAAAGATGGCAGCAGATGTAAGTTCTTCTAGTAATTCTGAAATTCTCATCACTAGAGATTTGCTTGGAGCCTTATCTCAAGTTGCTTCTACTAACGATTTGGATCTCAATTCAAAGGTTAGTAATTAGATAGATCTTCATTCTTTTTTCTTTCCATTTTTTAATGTAAATCTGAAAATTAATAATTATATTTCTCTGATTTGAAGAAAGAATAATTGTTCCTGTTAATTAGGGAAAAATAATATTAACGGTTGAGATTAATTTGCATGCAGCCAGGAATGGTTTACACACAAAGATGCAATTCCCCAAATTCACCATTATCACCATCATTTGAGAAGAAGAAGCCATTAGAAGAAAGCTGTTTAGAACTAAAGCTTCTTCCTTCTTCATCTTCTTGTTATAGTCAAAGTGTTTGTACTCTGGATAAGGTCAAATCTGCACTTCAAAGAGCAGCAGCAGGAGGAAAAGAAGAAACGCTGAAAAAACGTTTTTCTCTATCTCCATCAGAAGAAGAAACGCTAAAGAAACGTTTCTCTTTATCTCCATCAGAAGAAGAAGAAGAAAAAGAAGGAAAAAGGTTATCTTCTTCTTCTTCTTCTTCAAAGAGTAATAATAATAATGGAATGTTTGCTGCAGGTTGCCCTGGTTGTTTGATGTACGTTATGACATTGAAAGCAAACCCTATTTGCCCAAATTGCAACTCAACTGTTCCATTATTGCCATTGAAGAAGCCAAGAATTGATCTTAATGCTTCGTTTTGAATTGATTTTTCGTTTTTGTTTTTATATAATTACTATAATGATTATAATAGGCATTTAATTTCTTAGTATTAATTAGATTTCTTTTTCTTGCAAATATTCTTGTTTTGTGAATAATATAATTTATGGACCTTTTTTTTTTTTTTACAAAAAGAAATGGTTTCAGTTTTAGAATGATATTGATTTGTGGCAAATAGAAATTAATGAATTCAGATAGCTTTACTACTTTGTAGTTCTATGTAGACCCTGTTTCTATAAAAGTTTTTTTTTTTTTTTTATAAATTTTATTATTAATTTGTATTCTTATTTATCCACCTGAAATGAGTGTATTAGAAATTTATCGACATGGTAGAATTTTAGAATTAATTATAGGGAATTCGAAAATGTATAGTAATAATGATTTCTTGGGTGATAGGACTGCAAAAGTGATTTGCAAGCGGCTTGGTGTTTGTTTAATAAAAGTTCGATTCGAGTTCAGATTGATAATAAACCACCCGAGTTTGAGTCGAAAATTCAGGCTCATTTAATAAACTGACCGAGCAGTTAGCCTCGCGTGCCGGTTCACGAATAGTTAGTCTAAAAGGCTCGCGAGCTGCTCGTTAAATAAGCTCACGAGCCGCTCGCACTTTCTTCCTAAAACGATGTCGTTTTGATAACTTAAACAATTGTTTACTCACTTCACTTCATTAAAATGGTGTAGTTTAATTCAAAACCCTAAACTAAGAAACACATCCATAATCCTGCAGCCCTACCTTCCTCCAAAATTCCACAAACTAGCTGCCCCTCTCTCAAATCACCACCTCATCTTTTCTGTCATCTTTAACCCATCATCCTCCGCCACCATCGGCTCTACCACTTTCCACCTTCTTCCCGCTTATTTTCTCTTCCTATATCGTGTTTTGATTCCCAGACATCCAGTTTAAGGCTATCTCTACCGTTCACTAGTGAAAGTCGAAGAATTCAAGCAGTTTCATCAGGTTAGAAAACCACTCTTATTACGATAATTCTGTTGATTCTAATTCTATAAGTTAATTATTAATCATATAGCTTTGTCGTGCGTGTAATTGGTCGATTCATTGATTTCTTAAAATTGAAGGAGTATCATATTATGTCCTAATCCAGTAGCTACGGAAAAAGGAAAAGGACAAGAAAATTTGAAGAGCAAATTTCGGATCTTATTAACAAGTTTGCTATTGAAGAAGCTTATCAATGTGCTGGAAGGGAAAAAGGTGTAAGTTTATCAATGCCTTATAACCAGTCTTATTAAGTTTTTTATTTCAGAAACGTTAAATTTTTTTTTTTTTGTTCTCGCTGTAATCTTGTTAAATTTTTTGAGTTTTTTCATGATTTTTAAACCTCAAATCATCCTTTATAACACATTTTCGCACAAGGTTGATACACACGAAGTTCATTCTGCGGTTTTAAACTTTGTAATGAATTCCAAATCATTTTCTTGTATTATCCCATGATCTTGAAGCATTGAGTTTGTTAAGAGTTAGTGAGGCTATCATGCATATCGCGCATTTTTATCAACCAAAATAGTCTAAGTTCTTATTTGTGGTGTTGACTGGTTACAAGCTTCATATGGAATAAAGTGCGAAAAGAAAGTAAGTTTACATTGAAAGAAATAAATCAATTGCAAGATTTTTTTTTTATTTATAATTGTGTTGAATAATTGTTTCATCTCTTATAATATTAATGAAGTTGGTAAGGAGGTGATACTATATTGATCATCACTTTTTGAAGGAAACTTGAAAGAGCGTTGGTTAATTGTTTTTAAGTGTTTAATTTGTTGAAAATTTTTAACATTTGTATCATTTTATGTATATTGTTTCATATGCTTCATTTGTATGTTTGTTATGTTGTTGTTTTATTGAATTATTATGGTTTTATTGAATATTGGACTTTGAATGTTAAATTGATTAAAAAAATGATTTAAAATGAATTTTTCTGATTTTTGACTAAGTCTTAATAAGCTCGAGCTCGAATAACAACACAAAACGAGCTCGAGCTCGAGCTTATTTATAAGCTAAAACTCGAGCTCCAAACGAGCTCGAACTCGAGCTTATGTGCGAGCTTAAGCTCGAGTTCGAATAGCAACATGAAACAGCCAAACTCACAAGCCTCAAAACGAGCCAAGCTTGTCGAGCTGAGCTCGAGCTTCCAAATTACCAAACGAGCTCGAGCTCGAGAAATTTAACACGAGCTGAGCTCGAGCAGCACAATACTCGACTCGGCTCGTTTGTAGCCTTATTGGGCTTTGTGGATTGCATTTGGTTTGGAAGAATTCCGGTCGCACTCCGACTAATATTTATCACATGGCCAGGCGGTACTTAATGAAGTGGGAAACAACTTGGGTGAACCACCGGAACCTGCAGCTATGATGGCAAGTTCTGCTGCTGGCAACTCATTTGAAAATTAAAACTGATACCTCTTGTTGGTTGTTGACAGTGGACTTGTTGGCGGAAAAGGTGAGGTGAGGGGATTTTTAGTTTACTAGTGTGATCACTAAAATGGCAGACTTGTTGACGATAAAAGAGGCAATGTTAGGGGCAGTTTTGTAACATCCTCTCTTATATCTTACGTCATAAAACATGTCATTTTTAATAACATTTTAATCTCTCAAATTAACCTAAGTCATATTCAATCATTAACTGAATATATAACAGAAGCATAACCCAAATCTCATACATAACATATTACAAACCATATTTACATATTATTAGTCATGTTTATCTAAACACTCTATTAACATAACATGTTAATAATATATGTATACCAAAACATATAATTATGCTATACAAAACATAGTATAAAGCAAAAACTATATGCAGAAGATACAAATGTCGTGGTGTGAGGGAGAGAGGCCTAGACTTCAGCTGTACCGACCTGAACATAAACTAGTGAAGTCTCAGTACTTCACTCAAACAGCAGACCTGAAAACACATTATGCGATTTGGGTGAGTCGCATACTCAGCAAGTGCTAACCAAAACAATAACAACCAATAAGTAAGGCAGTTAATCATAACATAACAAAAACTGCATAATTTCAGGTCAATTCAATCATATATAATTAAAACAATATCATAAGATGCATAATGACATGTCTTTCCTTTTTCTTTAGTTGTGATTTATCGACCAAGTGTTGCTCCGGGAATTTCACGGCATATCGGTAACCATAGCTGGCCAGCAAACCTGTAAGACCGGAATATCGTCGGCCAAAAGGGATCCGAGGATCAACCTTTATTATGCAGTATACACCAGATCATTCTGCATCGTATAGGACTCTTAGGTTTTTCTATAACATATAGGACCAGTAGGACTTTCTGTCAAATCATAGAGAAAACCGTAGGTTTCTCACGTGAATCTGCAAACATTGGCTACGATAATCACAACGGCCATATTTAAGTCCTGTGGAAATGCATTTAATATAATATACATTTCATATCGTCATGCTTCATATAATTATGTGACCGGGCTTCAATACCGGTTAAAACAACATATATATCTCTGTAATCAGATCAAATAGCTCAACTGGTCGGATTTCAGTATCGACTCAGGAACCAGAAACATCACAATTTATATATCAGATATTTCCAATTGATCGGGCTTCAGTATCGGTCCAAACAGTTTAATAGCATATAACAACAGTCTCATATATCACAGATTACCGGACTTCAAACCGGTCCAAACAGTTCAATATAGCATACTTGGCAAATTCACAAAGTCCAAATAAAACACCTAATTAAGTGGGTTTAGCACTTACCTCACTACTATGAACTCGGATGGCCTTCGTGTTGCTTACCCCGCACCGCTCGAGAACTCGATACTCCTATAATGCATAACATAGCAGTGATCTTCAAATAACCAAATCAGAAATCCATATATGCTATGATGTATGATTTAATAATTAATCTCTAAATTAATTAAGTTTAAAATTAATCTGTATAATTTTCTGAGAATTTAAACTCAATCCGTAAAATTTTTCTATTTAAAACCAATTTATAACATAATAAAAATAATTATCAAACTTAATTTATCATATAATAATTATAATTAATAATAATTATAATTATTAAAACCAAAACTATAATTAAATAAACAAAATAACAAATTAAAACCAAATTCATAATTAAATTCTTTAACAAAATATTTAAATCTTAATTTTCGAACTAAAAAACGATCTCAAAATAAATTTCTGACGTAAAAACGGATTTAGGACGTCAAAATTAGGTTGGTAGGGCCAAAATGTAATTTATTAAAGTTTCAGGGTCAAAAATATAAGCAAAAATAAATTTCAGGGGCTAAAATGCAATTTTACCAAAATTTAGGTGCTGGGCGCGTTATTTTCGTCAAAACGCACCCTGACTCGTCGTTTTGGCTACTGCCCACAGCTCCCCGCATGCCTCACGCCTGCGTGCGCCTGACTTCCCAAAACGCACGCCTATGGTGCCGTTTTGGCTGTCTTCCCCCGCGTCTGCCTCGCCTACCTCTTGCCTAGAAACTGTGACTCTCAAGTCTACTTCCCGTTGAATGTACGTCCTCCTCCGATGGCTTTCCGGCGAACTGCGACCACCTTTCTCTTCCTCTACACACCCTTTAGCTAACCATCGAAGTCAAATTCCCAGAAACTCTCTAGATCTCAAGATATAAGTTCACAAAGTTGGCTCCTCAACACTATTTACCAGAACCCAGATTCTACCTATCTCTCAACCCAACTTCCAGCCACTTTTCCGGCTACCTCTGATGGTTTTCCAGCAAACTAAAACGACCAAACTCTACACCAACATACCCTCTATCATCCTATATAGCCCAAACTGACTCATGCTTCACCAATTGGAAGATATAATCCTCCAAAGTAGCAACCTCAACACTACCCAGAAAACAGAATTATGAACCAAGAATTTTGTTCTTTTTATTCCATGATTTTCAGCCCTTTTCTACCCAATCTAACACTTCTAATCAACTCATAAACATCTTAGGAACACATTAAAACTGTTGGATTAAAAGTTTTACTTGATTTTCCCTCTTTTCTCTCTTCTTTTCTTCCTTTCTCTTTCCTTTTTCTCTCTTTTCTTCTTTCTCTCTTTCACCTACGTTTTCTTTCTTTTTTTTCCACTGAACCAACCTTCAAACCCACCTTTCCAGCAACTACTTATACTTTATGCACACCAATTTTTAGTTTTTAGCCTTTAAACATAACTTACACCTTAAGCATTTTCATTTTTTCTTCTAAACTTTCAAATCTTGATTTCAATCCCTTAAACACAACCAGCACCTACTTAAAAAATTTTTTTGGTGTCAAAATAATACGTATAACACGTTTCTGAAGTTTCGTAAAAACCGGAATCCTAAAATTGGTCGCGGTTCGATCGCTGCCCTAGACCGAGTCTGAAACCTCGATGATTTTAGCTCCGTTTGTGTCTTTTGACGACAAACGAGCCTATAATATAGCTTATAATTCTTATCCAAATCATACATTATCAGATTTAAATCATATAATCCATGTTTAACTTAATTATCAAATCAAATCATGATGCATTTTAATGAAAATGCACGTAATACATGAAAATGACGTCAGAACGACGTAGACTAAGGTTTGGGGTGTCACAAATTTGATAAAGGATGAGAGGAAGTAGATTTTGTTGTTGTAGCACTAAAGTAATTAAGATGATACAATCTTTAGGCAATTAGTTCATGAATGACTAGTGAGGTTAGTAAGCTCTTGAATTAATTTTGTTAATTGATATGTGCATCGAGTTGCTTATGTTCCACCTCCTCAAATTTTTGATTGTTGATTTATTGCTTTATAAAAAAAAAAAAAATTGAAAACACTTCATAAAATTAATTTATTCAAAATATTAAAGTAATTGAAAAGTTTTTTTTCTTAGAAACATATATTCACACTTAAATTTTTTGAGTTTTTCTGGATTGAATCTCAAATTTTGTATACGCATAAATTCATACATCAATATTGATTAGTTCAGCAAATCAACATTCGGCCTCTTAAAAAATAATGCGTAAATTACAAATGCCATTTAAGGAACAAATTATAATTTTTAAAACTCATTTGAAGTTGTCCTTTAACAAGGACGAAATATAACTTTTCCATCTCCTTCCTTATTCCCTCCCTTCAACTGTCTTTCGTTCCTCATCCATTGCCGAAGCAACTCCACCATGGATCGAAGCAACCCCATATGCACCAAATGAAAGCTTGTCATAAGGAACTCAAATTTGACCTAAAACCGTCATCAGGTCATCAGTAATCCTCGAAAAAAACAAAAGAAATTCGAATAAACTCACTCAAAATTTGGGCTATCGGAAACCTGTGATGGTTCCATGCAACTTTATATCAAATTGAATAGGGAAGTGAGAGGAAACTTATGATAATTAGGTTGTGATGGTTCCATGCAACTTTATATTAAATTGAATAGGGAAGTCAGAGGAAACTTATGATAACTAAGTCGGCAATATCACCTCAACCAAAAAAAAAAAAGTGGAAAACTTATTTGAAGCTCCACTCTCATTCTTTTCTTTTCTTTTTTCAAAATACTATAATAATGATAGATTCAAATGGGCAGGGGGCGATGCTTAGGTTGTTCAAGATGGGTGACCCCATTGAAAAAAAAATTTCCTGTTATTTTTCATTAGTAAACTATGTTAAATAGTGTATAAATAGTGATTTTGACCCCATTTTTTTATAATAGCTCTATATAAAATATTTTTGACTCAATTTAAAAATATGTCTAGCACTGACACTGCAAATGGATCTTAAAATTATAGTTTGACCATGCAAATGACATGTGCAATTTACGCACTATTTTGGTAGAGGCAGTATATTAATTTACTGAATTATTTGATATTTGGTGTATTTACGCACACTCAAAAATTCGATGCTACATTTGGAAAAATCCGTAAAGTTCACAGGTGAATGTCATAAATAAAATTTTATCTTCTTTTACTTTTTTAGCTCAGCCAACTTTTTTCATCTAATAGTGCCACATGTGATGATTTACTCTATTGTATTGAATTTGATAAGCCAAAACCATTTTCGGACCTCTATATTATACAAGTTTTTTACTTAAGGCTCCTTGATCTACTAGTGACATTATAAAGCCCTCATACACGAGGCCTTTTCTAACGATACTAATGGATCATGGCTTCCAAACTAGAAAAGACTTGCGTGAATCCTTAACTTACCGTTTAGTAGGCCATTTAACATAGCAAAACACTTTGTTTTGTTTGAGAGAGTAAAGCATCTCATTCCAAATAGTTGAATGTTGAGAGGTAAGGAACAAAAAACTTCCAAAATCACTTTGTCTAAAGTTGAGTTTGTCATTGTTGAGTAAAAAATTATTTGTTCAGTTGAATCTCGAGGTTAGTGGTCCCAAAGACGTGAATCAAAACTTTAAGAAGGCAACAGCGGTGGTTGAAGCATTTGAAAGTGGTGGTCTTTGTGCATTATTGTTTGTAATAGGTATTTTTTATTACTTTTTGAAGTACTAGTTTGTATCATACTGTTTGTGGGTTAAAGGTTTTAGTATAAAATAGTGTTTTGGTTTTTAAACTATCAATACCTATTTGAAATGGATGTATAATTGATTATTGATGAAACTTTAAATAATTAATGAAATCAAAATCCTAGAAATTGAAATTAAACAATGTAGGTGTATTACTTATGTTTTTTTTTATCAAATTTTATGATTGAATTAAGTTTTTTTTTTAATTAATTTCTGTTTTTTATTCTATTTTGCAGCATTATAATGGATGTTGTTAGTGCAGATTTAGTATTTCCCATGGGATAAATTTAAGGTTAATCCTAATTTTAACTATATAAATGGTAAATTAAAGATAATAGACAGTAATTTTGATGTGGACTTGTTGTCTTATTCAAACATAATGTATTACATTAAAAAAACTGACTATGAATCCATACATTGAGTGTATTACCAGAATAGAAAGTCTAAGTTATTTATGTTAATTACAAGGGATAAGATAGTTAGTAGGTTGGTTTCTGACCTTAAAAATGGTGATGAGGTGATTTTCTTTGTGGATCATGAGGGGATAGTTAATCCCAAAAATGACAATGAGCAATTGTTTGTTGCTCAATTTTTTGTTATAGTGAAACATACCCTTAAAGCTACTGATAATAAGGTATGTTTTGAAGTGGTAAAGGATGGGGCTAGGGTGTTGGCTTATAGTTTGAAAATAGGTAAAAAAATGTATATGAAACTAACTCATCAGTCTATCAAAGTTAAACTACATCTCCACCTCCACCTAGTTGTCAAAATGCATCTCCATCTGTTTGTCATGCTCTGCCTCCATCATCTGATTTTCCTACTCCCTCACCTTCCCTTCCTGACTTTGATAACAATGTTTCTGAACATCCAACCTTAGATGAGTTTGACCTCACTGATGATGAAAATAAAGAGCTCATTAATGATAGGGCTAAAGTGAGGGAGTTTGAAAGGAATGAGAGGAAGGGTTATGTTAAATGGAATAAAGTACCAATGATACCGAGAGTAATGACTCTGACTATGAAGAACCACCAACTGCAATAGATGCTGAAGATGATATTTTATGGGAAAAGTGATGAAGAGGAAGGTAATGGAGAGGCACATTTTAATTATTATGAATCAAATGACTTAGGTAGTTATTTTAGTGGGAGTGATGAAAAGGATTTTCAATAAGCCAATAAAAGACCTAACACCCAACCTCACTTTGTCACAACTCAATTATGATATTTGACCATATCCAGCAGCTTAGGGATGCCATTACTAAATATGTCATTATGAAAAAGGGTAATTACTTTTGGGTCGAGGTTTGGCCCAACAAATTCGTAGGTCCCTCTATTTTGAAAATTATATCAACGAGTCCCTAACTTTTGAAAAAATAGACTCTCAGGTCCTTCCGTCCACTTTGGCCGTTATTCAACGGAAAAGTCAACGTTTTTTTTCAAAATGACCAAATTACCCTTTGGTTTATTTGAATCGAACCATGGTTTATTTGAATCAGACCATCCTAATTATTAAATCAAACCTGTGGGTCCCATTCACTATAAAAATAAAAAACAACCAAGGTGGAATTCAAACCTAAGACCTTCAACACATTACATAACATGATAACCAATTGCACTACTACACCTTAGTGTGTTAAACTGACGTGATAATATTTTATTGTGTAAAGCACAACCATTCACATTTTATCACTATAGCAATAATCTATTATTTCAATTAAGATTTTATTAAATAATTACATATTTATTTTTTAATCATCCTACACAAGTTTGAAGGATAGAAGGGAAAGTTTAACTTTTCTGAAAAATTAAAAAGAGTTTACAGAAAATTTAGTGTTTATTTTGAGAAATTAACAAAAATTAGAAAACTCATATTTTTATTTGGATAAATTAACAAAAATTAGAAAAGTCATATTTTTTAGTCAAGGAAATGAAATATTTATTGTGAGACCCGATGATACAATTTCCAAAATAGAAGGACCCCAGAGTACATTAGGCTAAACCTCAGGGACCCCGATGATATAATTTCCAAAATAGAGAGACCCCAGAATACATTAAACCAACCCTAAACCCAAAAATAATTACCCCTAAAAAATATGATTTTTCTAATTTTTGTTAATTTATTCAAATAAAAGTATGAGTTTTCTAATTTTTGTTAATTTCTCAAAATAAATACTAAATTTTCTGTAAACTCTTTTTAATTTTTCGGAAAAGTTAAACTTTCCCTTCTAACCTTCAGACTTGTGTAGGATGATTAAAAAATAAA